>JAQZBX010091075.1:0-12426 GCA_029593785.1 Cabassous unicinctus
TGAAAGGAATGCTCAGATTTTAACCCTTGGTCCTATGGGTGTGAACTCATTTAGAAATAAGCACTTTGAAGATGTTATTAGTTATGGCATGTCCAAATTGAATGAGGGCAGGCCTTAATATGATATTCCTGAAGTTCTTATAAGCAAAGGAAATTGGACACAGAAAGAGAAGCCATGGGGAGCAGCCAGAAGCTGGAAGTCAAGAGAACCTGGATGAGAAAGGAAAAGACGCAGCCCTGTGCATTGCCATGTGACAGAAAAGCCAAGAAACCCCAGTGATTGCCGATCAACCAGTAGACACCAACCCCTTTCTAGCCTCTGAAACCATAAGCAAGTAAATGCCTGTTGTGTGGTATTTGTTTTAGCAGCCAGGAAACCAAACAGCCACTTGTGAGAAGCGCTGTGCCAAAAGCAAGAGCTGTGGGAGCAGAGAGTGAGGACGAGCTGACGGGGTGGGGGTGGGGGCGGGGGGTGCTGTTACAGACTCGGCAGAAGCAGTGACATTGAGGATCTGAAGGGTCACTAGCAGGTCCTAGGCAGAGAAGAAGAGAAGAACTTGCTGCAAAGAAGGAAGAACCAAGGCAAAAGATGAAAACCTGATTTAAATGATTTTTTACTAGACCATGGCAACTACGTCAGTGTCGATCGAGCTGGGGTCTACAGAAGGGTTCTCTAGCAGAATTTAGCAATTTTCCCTTTTTGTGTTCTGTATCCACTATATGACCATCTCATAAACCACAGAGCCACGTGATTGCAGCACCATTTTGGCCCCTCCGTTCACCGTGACCTGAGTACTTACGTCATTGCCCAGGGCTACAGAGAAAGAACAAAGGCTGGCCACATACAAGCAGTACATCTGCACCAGGGCAGAGCCAGTGGGTCCCATGGCTCAACGGGAACACAGTCGTGAGAGAAGCGGCTTTTTGCACAGCACGTGCATGTGTAAGTATGCTGAACCCATAGGAACAAGCTCCACTCACTCAATACTGCATGCTCCTTGGAAAGTTCAGATTAATTTCAGCAAAAGAGCATCATGGATTGCATGAGAGTGATGTCGTAAATATGAATCGTAAGGTTTTCATTTTATCTGTTATTATTAGGTATACCTCGTCACTTTTTCTTGTATAAGCTATTTTAAAGGGTCAATACTTGATTCATATCTACTATATATCTAAGTAACATTATAATAAAATAATGTAGGGCAATGCTGGGTGCACACAAGAATAATTTTTCTTTAAATGGATCCATATCTTCCTCAAGTTTGAGAAACCCTGATCATTTCATCTTTCTTCTTAAAAATAATTGCTTCTACATACCGTAACACTAATATTCCATTATATTCTGCCTTTTCCTTATTCTTCAATGTTTAAAACTCTGCTTTTCATTATCAAAAAAGCCAAGCTGTTCTATCCTCAGCTCCACACTGTAAATTAAAGAACAAGACATTCCTTTAAATTAGCTTTCATAAGATGTTGGAGTATAGTTTTTAAAAAAGATGATGAAAAATGTGAAAACATCAATGACTTTTTATCAGAGAGATTTCCTTCACCTCCAAAAAGGACTGGAATTAATTTATATGGTCCTAAAGACAGAAAAGAAAGACTGAACTGGCCAAGTTCTTTTTCAAATAGCAAAGCTAAAGATATTAAAAGCAAATTTTTCTCATAGTTCTCATACTGACAAAGGCAACCTCATAGATTTATACCATACTTTCACATTTGGACAAACCGTGTAACTGTCAGGTGAATGATGACTTGTGTTGGATGTGCTTAGAAACCAGCTCACCCTACGTATCAAGCAGGTTCCCCTTAGAAGTTATTCTAGCTTTTCAAAAGGGGCTTGTGTCCCTTTGAAATTCCCTTAAAGAAGAAATTCCACCTCTGCTTTTTATTATAGTATTGCATTAACTCTTATATTAGTATAAAGAGAAACATACTCTGTTCTTTAAACAATATGAAAGGGAAATGTCACTCACTAGTCTTTTCTTTTTGAGGAATTCTAATCCATTCATATCCTCAAAGGCATTTTCCTTTTTGGCGGTACATTTCAGGGCCAATTAATATTAGCCCCTGAGAAACAGCACAAGAGTCTTTTCCCAATGCTGAAAAACTATCCACCCTCTTTCAGTTTAATCTTAATAAATAGATAAATGGCACTTAAGAAGCTTGGGATTCAAACAGATTGAGGCGACATTTCAAAGAATTTTGAGGTGGTTTTGTGTGGAATGAGCTGAAAGGAGAGAATAAGTAGCCCAGAGAGAAGAAGATGCTGCAATAGTCTGAGCTGGAACTGAGTGCTCTTTCACTGTCTCAACAGTGGGATACACAGTGAGAAAACATCACTCTGCTTGGATTTTGGGTAAAAAGTTCTTATTAAGTCAGTCTTGATGTCCCTGGAGTGAGGGCTGAAGCCTTCAGCATGGGGATTTGATTATTGTTACAAGAACAAGTAAGAACTATTTGAATTAGGAAACTGGTTTTGAGTGGAAAGCTCAGCAAACGGCTAAGAAGAATAGCGGATAATTATATATTATTTCAAAGTCACTGTTTTACTGTCAATAATTTACTCTTCATTTAAATATGCAGCTTTGTGTATATTTTGTGTCTTCTAATCATGCTTTTCATTTCCATTGTATTTTCTAGAAATATTTGTATTGAGACTCTATAGTGCAATATTGATGTACTTGTTTATCTGGGTATATTGTTTATTATAAAATAGGTAAAACATTAATCATAACTCATTCTAAATAAATTCTCTCAGCATCATTTCAACAAGAAGCATTAGAATTTTAAACCCAGTCTCAGAATAGCTCCAGGATAGACTAAAATGTATAGATTAAAGTCTTATTGTTGCATGAACTAAGCCAAGGAGACTTTCAGCCAATGATGGTCATTTAATCCATAGATACTTTACTTTATTACAAGCCCATTTATCAGCTAGATTCCATTGTTATATCTGCTTGCCATCATATCAGATACCATAAAAAGAGATAATATGGACATGCTCTGCAAAACGTAACAGTTCCATACAATAACAGAAAGTGATTTTGTCTTTATAGTTATCTTCTCCTCTTTCTGTTTTTATTATTCAATGGGCAGTGGAGAGTGTCTTCCTGATCAACTTTGCTCTCTTCTCTCTCTTATTGTGTTTTAACATAATCAGCATATGACTAGCACCAGCCTATTGATTTATTGGCAGATCAGCCACAAAGTTAGGTTTTTGTTACAGCAGCACCTAGGTGTGATCCAATTTGCAAGACAGCATATAAAATAGTATAACTCTGATAACTGAATAGTACAATATCTGAAATGAAAATTTCACCAGATGGTTTTACAAGCAGACGGGAGTTGGCAGTTGAAGGTCAGTGAACTTGAAAATAGGTAAATAGAAAAGATCCTATCTGTAAAGCAAAGAGGAACAATGGAAAAGAATGAACAGAGCCTGTGGGATAATAAATCTATGAATAACTGGTTCCAAAGCACACGGCCAATTGTTTCCTACCACACCGTATGTAAATTGTACTTTTCTCTTTCTGGTACTTACTTGAGAGGACCATAAGACCAGGAATGGATCTTAGTTGGCTTGTAGGCCCATCACCAAGTACAACCCATGGCATATCTTCAGCACTCAATAAATACATAATGAATGAACTCAGAACTGCTTATAAGGGTGAAACAATCTGAATTTCCCAAAGTAGGGAAATGGTTAAATGAATAATGTATATCGATATGGTGGAACAGATTATAAACATTGAAAGTCTTATTTTTTAAGAATTTTAATGACATGAGACAATTCTCCTGAAATGGCATTAAATGAAAATATAAAGATACGTACTTTAATATATAACATGATCCCACTTTTCTTTACAAATTATATCCATCCATCCAGTTATTCCTTCAAAAAAAATTTATTGAATGTGATTATTGCCACACATTGTCCTGAATGTAAATGTATGCATTGTGTATGCATGTATCTATATGTGTATATTGTATCTACAGAACAAATCCCTGTCCTCATGGAGTTTATATTCTAGACAGATTACATACAGTACATAAAATTTTAAAAGTTGTATATTTTATTAGAAGTAGGCAAAATACTATGGAAAAAAAGAGGGGATATCTGTAGTTTCCGGGAGGGCCCTTTAAATCAGACTATCAGGAGGTCATGCAAAGATTGAACAGAAACTTGAAGGAGACGAGCGAGGAAGCCGTGTGACCATTTGGAGAGAGCAGGCAGCCCATGAACTCTGATCAAGAGTGAGACAGATGTGTTTGAGGAATAGCAGGGAGGCCAGCGTGGCTGGAGCCAAGAGAGTAAAGCAGAAGGTAGCAGGAGATGAAGTCAGAATCCAGACCATATAGGACCTCTCGGTCATTTAAGGAATTTGGCTTTTACTCTCTAATAAGACAGTTTTGAGCGAGGAAGTGGCAAGATTTGAATCTTGAAAGAAACATTCTGTCTGCTGTGTTGAAAAAAGGCTGAAGGGGTCCAAGTCTTGAAATTGTGTATGTGTGTGATTGAAAGATCTACCTGTCATGTGATGCTGGGCCAGGCACTCAACTTGGGGAGGAAGCCTCTTCTCCTCATCTGTGAAAAGGGCATCACAGATCTTAGGGTTATTCTAAAGATTGCATGGGGAAAGTATTTGGTAAAGTGCACTGTGGGTTGTAAAACTGTACAGATCTTAAGGTTTCCCAGAAACCTGCATAGTTGAGGGGGAATTATACTGATAATTTTTTAAATATGAATTTTTCAGATTTCTTCTGATCAGAAAGAAGGGGAGAGGGCAATGGTTGGTTTGGAGTGACCCTGTCTTAGGATTCAAACCACTCTGAAATATAAGAAATGATTCAGAAAACATGTTAGAATGTATTGAAATCTACGTTCCTGTGGTCCATTCTAACCATTCCCGGCGTTCCCACAGTAAGCAATAAGCTGTTTGCACATAGATTTTGGGGTGTTCTCAGGTCTCACGTATGTGGGCACTCCTTTTTTCGTAGGTGTAACCTCATTGCCAAGGAGAATAGAATAATGAAAAATCTTGCTCTCATGTACTTCTGACAGCTCATGATTGCAATGTTGTTTCCTGGTCTCCAGCAAATTGTCTTTTTTCATTCCATGGATTTAATAATATTAAATTCTTTTTGACTCTCCCTTTTCCCAACCAAAACACTTAAACCTGGGATTATCTTGAAGTTCCACCTGAGAATTTTAGCTGTAGAGATTAAATCTGGTGAGGTTGAGAATGCATCGTCTTTCAAAAATCTGTCCTTTCATTCTGTCCTTTGCCCTTCAATGCAGGTCACTGTTGATAAAACAAGGAATATGTGCCCTAATTACATGTGACTGTGTCAGGGTAACAGTGAGCCCCTGTTGCCAGGGGTCTGTATAAGCCTCGCATTCCTTGGTTTCACGGGAGGCTCTGCCAGACCCAGCCTGGCTGGTGCAAACCCGCAGAGATGGAGCCTCTTCAACAAGCTCATCACTTGATTCTTAGTCAGGAGGGGACTCTCGGGGGCCATTAAAGTCTCAAGGTCACAGCTTTTGACATTACACTTAAAGTCATTACAGATGATGGGCGATCCCATTTATAAGTTTGAGCAAGACACCGTATTTGATTTTGATGGCTGAGGCCAGTGGCCATATCAGGGAGACAGTTCTTCCTTCGACTTCCCTTCTGGAGCGCATCCCCTGGATCCTAGCCTGCACCTTCTAGTGGGCCCATCTGCTCTGAAAGTCACATCGCATTCTCAGATCCCAGTGCCCAGGTCTCGCCACTGCAGGGTAGTGCTGAAGAGGACAGCTCCCTGCGGGCCAGCTGCAGGGTGGGGTGACTGCTTCCCAAGCCTGGTGCTTCTCAGCCTTACCAGCGCAGCTTCTGGCAGACAAGCAGATGCGCCGAGAGACGCCACGTTCCAGCCTCCCACATGCAGAACGGCTCTCTAAAACGGACGCCCTCCGCTTGGTGAGCGCCTGCATCGCCTTACTCAGTGGCACCCTCATCTCAGGCTCTGATCCCAGGTCACGCCGACGCGGGCATGAAGAACGGCCACCTGGAACACAAGCAGGGAATGTACCAGGATTTCAGGGACTGGGAATGGTTCAGATACTGGTTCACAAGGGTCAGCCAAAGTCATGTAAAGAATTGCTGCTCTTCAGAAACTTAAGAACTTAAATTTAACAACGGAAACAATGGAAATGCTCTTTTAAAATAGTGTCCCATGGAGGAGTGTACAAATAAATGTGCTATAAAATGAAAGTATAAATCAATATACATCATAAATTATTAGAAGCCATTGAAGTCATTAATTTGAGGTTTATGAAAAATAATTAGTATTTATTTTTAATTTCTCTATGGCCACTATAAATTTAGATTTCAAAATTTTTTGCAATTCAAATACAAAATGAACAGTTTGCATGAAAGTATACATAGACTTTTTGTTTTTTTCAGTCTTAATGGTGCCAAAAATGTCTTTTAATAGGAATTATATTCATCTACCAAAAATGCATTGCAACATTCATTGGAAACTTTGAGCTATGTAACAGATGAAAATTCTAATTATAGAAGAAATGATTTGGTGATTATTCATTTGGAAATGCTCTGCGTGGAATCACTCAGAATCATAACTAATGTATTAAATGACTTTGATTTTAAAAAGAGGGAAATAAAAAAGACAAAAAGCAAACGTTCAGATGTTTTAGGGATCTCTTAAGACAGGTGATATAGCAACTTAATTTAGGGAAAGCAAATATGTACGTGAATTAACTGGCTATTTAGGTTTATTAACGGAGGATACTAGCTAGAGGAGCACAGTAGAATGTTTGAATGTGTTGAGGTAGTTTGTTACACACTATTCCACTTTCTAAGATCCCAGTTGCAGCTGTACCTATTGGTTTTGTGAATAAATGGATTTAAGAATAACAAAAATGAGAGCTGATGTCTTTTTCCAGCTGGAGTTAGTTAATAACTGTTTGTGGTCAGTTGATATGGAGATTAACGTATTAAGTTCCTTTGCTCAGGCTCCTCAGAGGAGTGCACAGTTGACTTATTGCGATACCACTGAAATCCACTTAAATGAAGCCATTTTGTCTTGGCTCTGTTTAGTTAAATCCTGTTCCTTCTCTCCTTCAAATCCTTTCATCATGCAGATTTGACGACACCCCTGACCTGGATAAAATGGGATTAAAGCAACTTTAAAGAAACAGCATCTGCAAGATTCTCACTGAGCTCCGCGGAGTTCCCAGACCAGGCGGTGTGCCGGAGACTCCAGGCAGTGGTGGAGGGCGGAGGAAAGAGGCACAATTCCACCTTAGGTGCTTTCTCGTCTTCAGTTTTTAGTTTCCGAACCTCTCTTCCTCTCCTAGATGGCCGTCCTTTCCTTCAACTCACAATGCAATATTTTATGTTTATATTTATAGTTCTTCAATGATTGAAACATAATATCACCATGTCACTGGTGTTTTTAGTTTCTAGTTTGAACTCCTGAAAGGTGGATAATAAGACCCTCATTCTTTAGAAACTGGGGAGATTGAGGAACTCAAGTCCTCATCATACCCCAAGTCATGGTATTCTTTTTTAAAAGCTCCATTTGCATCGATGTTGGTTTTGCATTCACTGTGCAGGACACGTGTTCCCAGGTCTCAGCACCAGGCCAACGGCCCACCGTTTTCTATTTCTCTGCATTCTCCTTCTCCTGTGGAACAGTGCTCGGTTTGTGGGCAGAGACGACCGGGCATAGGTGTCTGAATGCCCAACTCCACTGCACCACGCCACACCTGGCACTCGAGGTCGCAGGGCGGAAACAGCTGGGTTAGGAGGTGGGGACACGAGCTGGGTGGCCTTGAGCTACCTTGAGCTTTAGTCTCTCCTCTATAAAGTGGGGATAATGTTCTGACACCACGGAGTGCTGTGCGGACTGAAGGAGATAATGCATCAAGGCACATTGTCCGGAGCTGGGGTGCAGTGCCTGCCCTCTGCCTGCCTCCATTATTCCATAGTATATCAACTCAGAAGGGTCTTGTGTCTATAGCCATAAGCTATGTCTGCACAATGGCAATAGATGTTGAGAGGACAATAAATAGAATCCCTTAGCTAGCAGCTCTGTAGAGCTTCTACCCCCACCTCCACGCCTGCATCAGCAGGAAAAAGGAGCAGCCTCCAGAGCTGTGTGTGTCTAGCAAGACCCCTGACCTACTGCTTCCTCAGTCAGATATGGACATCCCATGATCTGTGGCCAGCATGCTGCCAAGGAGCCCAGGGCCTCAGCCAGGCTGCACCTGTCACCCTTCTCACCTTCTGAGGCCCTGCTCTGTGCCCTCTTTCGTCTGAAGCTCCCTCCCCTTCCGCCCTCCCTGCCGCCCTCAGTGGGCTGTTTTCTTCCCCTCACTTGTGTATCCTTCCTTTTTGCCATCCTCTAATGACCCCAGGTTGCTTCCTTCCCTTCCTTAAGTTTTCTGGCTCCTGGCTCACTGTCATTCTCTAGAGCATGCTTCCTGCCTCAATTCACAAATTTTGAACATTTATGTAGATGCTTCTGCCAGTGATCTGGACTCCCTCCCAGTTCTTCAGTCTCCTTCCCTCCAATGATCCCACCACAGCCCCCATTAGCAGACCTGGCCATTCCCCAGACACCAATCTCAGCTGCCAGCATCCCACCTGCCCACCTCCACCTACTCTTTCCAACTCAGGATTTTTAGCACACGGACTCCAGCGCTGGAGCCTAAATTCCACTCCTTGGATGGCCTTTTGACTGTCCATCATCCACGTCCTCACTACCCTCCCTACTCAGCGTTTCCACAGCCAGGCATTATCATCCCTGCCTTGTTTACCTCTTGTCCATCTCTCCCTTCCCAGTCTCCACTGGAAAAGCCGACTGTGAAGGTCTGCCTCCCCTGGTCCTGCTGCTCGTGTCCAGGGAAAAGCACAGCATGCCAACTGGTCCCCCCACATCCTGAGGGCGACCAGCATACTGCTCTATCCCCCCATCACTCTCTTACTGTCCTAAATAGTGGTCTTCACACCACTTTTCTCTCTTCCCAAACCTTCCCAACACCTCCCATCCCCAGCCACTCTCCAATGGCAGGAGTCAAGATGGAACTCCATGTGTTCCAGGTAGGACTCCCCTTCCCTGTCCCCCCTCCCCACTTTTGGAGAAGTGACGAGAGGCCCAGAGTTCTGCAAGCCTCAAAGCAGGCCGACAGCTTCATCCCTTCCAACTCTTCATTCCCCACTCCTTTAGCAGCCCGACTCTCACAGCTTTGATCCCCTGCATCTACCGGGAGGCCACCAAGACTAGCCCCAACAAGCTCTGCTTGCTTGTTTCCTGGGTCCCACGAGGAGCCCAGAAGCCTAGGAGCCCAGGTCTTCTTCAGGTGCCAACTCTAATTCCCACACAGTTTTGTGGGGAGGAGGTATCAGCTTCCCAAAATTCTCTTCCCTTTTTCCAGCTTCATTTGCCTTCTTAGCACTTACTGCCATCTAATTGATTGATTGCCTGTCTACCTCCCAAGAAGATAAGCTCAAGAGGGCAAGGATTTTTGTATATTTTATTCACTGTTGTTTCAATAGTTCTTAGAATAGTACCTGACACAGATTAGGAAACAATAAATACTTATGGAATGAATGAATGCTCAGTCTGCTGAGAAAAAAGGATCAATCAGCCCAGATGTCCACATTTCCCACTCCACCCCCAACTACCTGACTTCCTCCTCCTGTTTTGTCAATAGTTCCATTTTATCTCCTTTGTCGCTGTGTTATTTTAGGGTTTAGATTGTAGATTGTTAACCTACTACATCCTACATTTAAATGATAGTATACCACTGCACATATAGTCTAAGAAACTTACCTCATTATACTTCCATTTCTCTCTTCCCAGCCTTTGTGCTATTGCTGTCATATTTTTTACTTTTACATATGTTATAAACCAACATGTGATTATTTTTTAAAGAGCTCAAAATAATATGAAAAAATACCTTGTATTTGCCCACATAGTTAGCATTTTTGGTGTCCTCCATGCCTTATTGCAGATAGGTTTCCATCTGGTATCATTTTCCTTCTGCCTGAATGACTCCCCTTAGCATATTTTGTCAAACACATCTCCTGGTGATAAAGTCTTTCATCTTTTATATGTCTACTGAAGTCTTAGTTCACCTGTTTGTGAAAGATATTTTTGCTGGGTATAGAAATCTGCATTAATGATTTCTCTCAGTACTTTAAATATGTTACTCCTCTGTCTTCCAGCCTGCATTTTTTTTCTGATGAGAAAGCTGTTGCCATTCTTTTTTTTCTTGCTCTGTATGAAGTGTGGGTTTTTTCCCTCTCTGCCTGAGTTTAATATTTCCTCTTTTTCACTGGTTTTAAGTAATTAAATTACAATATGCCTTGTAGTTTTCTTAATGTTTCTTGTGACTGCAGTTCATTGAGTTTCTTGGATCTACGGACTGAGGGTTTTCATCAAATGTGGAAACATTTTGCCCATTATTTTCTCATGTACTTTTCTATCCCCCTTTCTTAGTCTTCTCTTCTGGGGTCTCTAATTACCCATATAGTCAGCTGTTAGGCTTGTTCTCACAGCCCACTGATGCCCTCTTCAGTAATTTTCAGTCTTTTAACTCTGTTTTTCATATTGAATGGTTTATTTTGCTAGATCTTCATGTTGCACTAATCTTTGCTTCTGCAATTTCTAGCTTCTCTTCATCCCACCCATGAGGTACATTTTTCACCTCAGATATTGTGGTTTTTATATCTAGAAGTTGGGTTTTTTTATTTTCAATGTCTCATTTTAATATATTCAATCTTTCCTCTAGCTTCCTGAATATATAAAATAATTATAATAGCCATTTTAATGGTCTTGACTAGTGATTATATAATCTACATTATTTCTAAGTTGATTAAGATTGATTGATTTTTCTCCTTATTATGCTTTGGGTTTTCCTGTTTCTTTGCATGCTTGGTAATCTTTGATCGGATGCCATGCATTGTGAATTTTACCTTTTTGGGTGCTGGATTTTTTTTGCATTCCTGTAAATATTCTTGAGCTTTCTTCTTAGGTGCAGTTAAGTTACTCAGAAACAGCTTGATCCACTCAGGTCTTGCCTTTAGGCTTTGTTAGGCAGCACCAGACCATTGTTTAGTCTGAGGCTAATTTTGCCCCATACTGAGGCAAACCCGTTCTGTGTACATTTCCTGGTTCCCTGTGAATTTTGAGTTTTTCCACATCGGCTGATGGTAACAGGCACTATTCCTGGCCTTGTATGGGCTGCAATATTGCTTCCTCCAAATCTTTCTTTCAGACGGTTCTTTCCCTGTCCTCTGGTAATTTCCTCGTATGCACAGATGGATCAGAACTCAGCTGAAGACACGAGGGGGGCCCTTCAGGTTGCTGGAGCTCTCTGTCTCGGTCAATCTCCCCCTGCTCTGGGAGAGCCCTGCACACGTTAGCCACTTAGACTGTCGACTCCAAGCACCATCTCCTCAACTCAGAGAGACCACTGGCTACTCCTGGCTTCCCCGTCCTTGCACATAGTATGAAAATTCTTTGAGGCCGTAAGATGGGGTTACTGTGGGGCTTGCCTCAGTTGCCGCCCATCTCTAGGGCTCACTGTCTTTCATCGCCTGACATTGAGTGCCTTGAAAGCCACTTTTGATACATTTTGTCTGGCATTTTAGTTGCCTCAGGCAGGAGAATAAACCTAGTCCCTGTTATTCTGCCTTGGTTGAAAACATAATTTCTATGGATGTGACCTTAAATTCAAAGTAACTCCTGAGTACAAACATCTCAAACCAATGTGTTAGCTAAAATTAAGAAAGTAGTAACACTATAGCAATTAGGGTGTGTCTGATCCAAACACACCAAATTTCCTATAGTAAATAAACCTTAACATATAAAAGCAAGGTATAAAAGTTAATTTGGGGTGAGGAAAATTCAGAACTCTTTTTCATTTTAGAGAAAACTGGTCATTAAATTGTAAGTTGATATATACTCCATATTTATAAATAATTATTTTTACCAAACCATTAATATTTGTAAAAATTAATTTGTCAGCAATGAAACTAAGATGGGTAATATAAAGATGTTACATATTTTAATTGTTCATATGAATTGCTTAATAATGAAATTCTAAAAGAATGATGGTGTAATCGAGGTGTAGACCAAGCATCAGGGCTATGATTTTTCTGTTTGTTCTGATTTCTGAAGTACATGGACTGCGAGTTCTGTCCTTGCCCATTACTTATTCCCTTTGTCACCGGATCCTGGCTGCTTCCAGAACACTAGTGCACGCTGCCATTCTGCAGGCGCAGGTGCCACGAGCACTGCGGTCCACTGGAACTGAAGTTATCCACACTGGATGCCAGCTCCACGAGAAGCCTGCTGTCGGGACATTTCCCATGAGCCCTGACTCCTACTGCCGTTCCCTGGGGCCTCC
>JAQZBX010091076.1:0-12428 GCA_029593785.1 Cabassous unicinctus
CACTGAGCCACACTGGCTCCCCTGTAGTCTCTTAGAACTATAACTTTCATAGCCTTTTTACCTGATATAGCTCAAGTGGTTGAGTGCCTGCTTCCCATGTACAAGGTCCCAGGTTTGATCCCTGGTACCTCCTAAACACAAACAAACGAAAAAAAACATCTCGTGAGCTGATGCAGCTCAGTATTTGAGTGCCTGCTTCCCATGTACAAGGTCCTGGGTTCAATCCCCAGTAACTCCTGAAAACAAACAAAAAGTGTGAGTCAGATGAAAAGGCATGGGTTCTAAGCTATCCCCACCCTCCACATGTCTTCCTCATCTGTCTCCTCGTTGTTTCTGTTCATTTGTGTGCTTGTGTCTGCTCTTCTTTTTTTTTTTTAGGAGGCCCAGGAACCAAACCTGGGACCTCCCATGTGGGCAGAGGGTACCCAACTGCTTGCTTGAGCCACATCCGCTCCCTCTAAGCTAATTTTGACTCTTACATCTCAGATTCTGTCCAGTACAAGACAAGAAGGTGAGGATCAAAATTGTTTGTTGCAACCAGAGATACTGCATCAGTTATTGGTGAAAAGCATGCCAGGAAAGGGAAATATCTTTTAATATGCCAAAGGATTTTAGAGTGTTTATGAACACCATTGGGGAGAGCAGTTTTTTGTCTAGTCTCCTCATCTAGTTTGTAATTTTCAAATTTCCTCTTTGTTTCAAAGAGGCCTCCAGCTAAGGGAGAGGAATAGGACATATGGAATGTGAAGAGGCAAATATCTTATTTCCTCATTTGGACATGGCTAATTTTTCCTCTAAGGAAGTAGAGGGTGGTAAGGAAGGAGGTATATAGAGAAGAAGATAGACATAACGGAATTCCAAGGACTGTGTAAACTGTGATTTAAGAATATGAAGAGTAAGGGCCTGAGATCTGTGAGTTTTGATGCTGATTTTAACATTTCAGGGACAGTTATGGGAAACTTAACTAAGTTAAGTTTTTAGGACTTAACTAAGCAATCCTAAACTAAAACCTTCAGCTCTCTCTGTATCCTGTGGCATGGGAAGCTTCAATATTGTGAGATTAAACAAGGGAAGATCTCTAGGATTTTGGGGATCCCTTGCTATTTGCATAGATTCATTATCATTGCTATTCACCCATCCCTCCCCACATTTGCTTTCAGTGTGTCACTTTGGCAGCATTTATCTTATTTGTCTGTAGAGATTATTCTCTGACTAGTACTTACAGCAGTTTCTGTGGAAAATGCTTTATTTTAAGAAAAGACAAGGGGAATCTGATCTCATAGCTCTTGGTGATAAAGCCTGTTGCCATGGAGCCCAGGATCAGATTGGCTGTCCTGGGGGCCAATGAGCAGATAGAACATAAACACATCATCATTTAACCTTGCAGAACTCATTTATTCAGTGATATATGACATTAATACCATCACTGTATATAGAGCTGTGAAAAAAAATGTTGCAAGAATGGTGTAAGGTGTTTTTCTCTTCTCTTTGAAAATTTGCTATTTAATACAAACACTGTAATATTATAATAACTTCTTAAAATGATTTGATTGTGAGAGGTTATGGTGGGGAATACCTACCACCTGTCTGTGGGTTGAGCTGTTGCTGCTGCAGTCAGTTGGGCTTGTGCCAAGTTCTAGGGCAAACTCTGGGCTTCTTGACCAGAGGAGCTTTGTCTTTATATCTGAAACTGCCTTGCTTATTTTGATAGCTTTAAAGCTGAGTCAGAAATTGGCAGGTTTTTGCTTACCTATTTTTCCTTCCTTCTCTTCCACTGCAATATGGTAGATCCCTGTCAATGTTATGTTTGTCCTGGAAGTAGAGTATTAGCTGGGAGTTGTTTCTGTGTTTTCCATCTTCACATCTCTAGCTTGTTCATATTCATTTACTTAAGTCTGAGAGATTTCACTCAGCTCTAAGTCGGTTCCTTGTCATAGCAGCTCTGGTATGAATCTTCCCCTGTACCTCACTGCCCTAGAAACTGATTTGTTCATACAAAGAAAATCCCCTTCTAGATCTTGTAAATGAAAGAAGTCAAGAGAATTATTATATTTCTCATCTTAGACTTTATGTCAGGGATATTTGAGAAATTATGGTGGGTCTTATTTTCTTCTCCCTCAACATACCCTTGCTTGGCTATTTACAGAACTAAAGGATTGAATGAGACTTCAAGAGGTCCTTGAGTTCTTCTCATTTTAAGATATTTGAGTCTCACTAAAAGTGAGATGTGAACTTTTCATTATACCATTCCCTTCTGTCTAAGAAGAAAAAAGCACCTTCTGATTCATCTGTTAAGCCAAAAGGAGAAAAAGTCTGTTAGGTATCTGATTGAATAACTTTTTGTAAGGTAGGCCTTAGGGTAAGAATAAAGGCTATGGTTTAGTTCACTGGATAAAAATAAAATAGGAAGAAAAAGCATCAGGTTAGTCTGTCATAAGCTTTGAACCTTATGTAGTTTGCAGTTTTTTTAGAAACTGGTCTCTTCCTTGCTCAGCCATTTTTGAATGGGAATCATTAACCTCTTAGATGAAAATTGAGGAAAGCCATCCTTACCTTAATTTGAGAAAGCAGCAGACATTTTGAGAAAACAGTGTGATATAAGAGAAAGAGCAAGAGTTTGGAGCCAATCTTGAGTTGAAGTCTAGCTTTGCCACTTACATTCTATGAATATTTAGGCATATTATTTATGTAATTCATTCACTTAAAAATGTATTTAATTATGTGCTAAGCACTGTCCTATATCCTGGGTATACATCTGTGAACAAAATAAAATCAAAATTCCTGTTCACTTTAAGTATACTTTTTATTGGGGAGAGGGAGATAATAAACAAGATAAATTAATAAAATATAGATGGTGATAAGTACTGAGCAAAAAATAAAGGCTAGGAAATATTTGGGGGTTTTGTAATTTTTAGTTACTGTGGCCAGAGAAGAAGGGTTCACTGAGAAGACAATATGTAAGTAAAGACCTGAAGGAACTGAGTAAGCAAGCTATGCAGTTATCTGGGGTAAACCATTGTAGTCGGAAGGAACAGTAAAGACAATCACCCCAAAGTAGTTAGAGGAGTCAGTATGACTGGAACTGTGTAAGTGGGGGAGAATAGTAAGAGATGAGGTCAGAGGGCAAACTAATGGTCAGATCATTTGGGGTCTTGTACGTCATTTTAAGGACTTTTGTTCTAAGTGAAATGGGAACCATTGGAGGATTTTGAGCAAAGGTGTAACGTGATCTATCAATGTTATAACACAATCACTCAGCCTGCTATATTGAGAAAATACCTTAGGAGAGCAAGGGTGGAAGCAGGGAGACCAGTTAGAAGGTTAAAAAGGATGGTGGCTTGGATCAGGGTGATAGCAGTGGAAGTGTTAGAAAGTCATCCAATTATGGATATATTTTGGAGTTAGAGTCAACAGGATTTTCTCCCTGGTCACTTTGAGCTTCAGTTTACTCTTCTATAAAATAGAAATAGTAAAACCTACTTGTAAAGCATCTAGCTCTGTGTACACAATGGAGTGATAAATGATAAATATTCTAGAAGCAAGGCCTCCTTAGGATCTGAACCATCAAACATTGTGAGTTCTTTGCTCGTCTGACCAGGCATCCTGGATGACAAAGTCTGAAGAAACCAGCCATTCTTTAGTGATTCATCTCTTGCCTTAGGCCTAAGCTTACACCTGTATCAAACACTGGAGTTCCCTTTCTTAGAAGTAGCATTTATCTAAAGTGATTTCTTTAAAAAACAGTTATTAAACTACCAAAGTACCAAGAAAAATAGGAAGCCAAGTATAAGGAAGAGTAAACAGAATTCATATATTTTCTCTTCTTTGCAGTTTTTTACTGTCTAGTTGTCATTAAAAACAGGTAAAGTTTTTACCTATGCAGGATAAGGTGGGTTCAGTACTGATTGAGGAAAAGGTATATTCAAGATACCAATTCTGAGTGAAAATCTGTTAATTCATAAGCATAAAACAGTACCAGTGTATAATGAGGAAAACAGATCTCTCAGTTATCTTTTTCTCCATTCTTACTGTAGAATATGATTAGGAAGAACTGATATTCACTGAGCACCTATTGTATGCAGACACCATTCATTTGTTATCTCGTGTGATTTTCTAGTGACTATGAGGTATGTATCATGTCTGTATACAGATGAGTAGGTTGAGACTCAGTTACACAAGTCAAACTACAAAGTCCGTACTCTTGTCTACTATAATATGCTTGCTGTCTCCCACACTGTGGAGATTGAATCCTCTTTATTTTGTTGGATGATGCTCCTAACTCACCCTACAATGATGCTCATCTTTTTTCTTCCTGCAGAGGTAGTGTTAGGAACCAAGGGTGATGCCCTTATACCCTCCATAAAAATGCCAACTCTCCCCTTATTTTACCTCTTCCCTCCTATTTTAGTTTACCAAATGCTGTCAAGGCAATATGCCAGAAATGGGTTAGCTTTTATGATAGGGATTTATAAACTTATAACCTTACAGTTCCCAGGCTGTGAAAGTATCCAAATCAAGGCATCATTAGGAGATGCTTTCTTCCCAAGCTGCATTTGTGGGCGGTCAGGCACATGGTGGCATCTGCATGTCTGTCCTCTCTCCTCCTAGAGTCGTTGCTTTCAGCTTCTAGCTTCAGTGGCTCCTCTCAGCTTCTCTGTTCCATTGATTTCAGCTTCTGGCTCCTGAGGCCTTCTCTCTCAGCTTCTGGACATTTCTCTCTGTTTCTGCAGCCTCCTCTCTCCCATTTATAAAGGGCTCCAGCAAGAGGACCAAGACCCACCCTGGGCTATAGCCCCACTGAAGCAATCCAATCAGAGGGTTCCACACCCATAGGAATGGACCAATTTAAGAACATAATTTTCTGAGGTCCACAAAAGACTCAAACTACCACATCTTCTAAGCATATCAACTCCAGGGTGTTGCTGAGGATTCCTTGCTTATAGTAATTGAGGGCTTGTTTGTTATTATTTGCATCATTATTTGAGTGCATGTGTATATATGAATGAGATACCAAGTAGGCAGTATATTAGGATTGAGCTCTGCTACAAGTAATAGTAAAACTAAAGAATATCTTAAATAGTTTATTTTTCTCTCAAATTCAAGAAATCCAGAGGTAGTCAGTCCATCACTGGTCTACTCAGGGACCTGGGTTCCTTCTATCTGTCTCTCTGTCTGTAGTTTTCAATCCTAACATCACCTCACAGTCCAAGGTGGCTGCTAGAGAGCCAGCCTTTACTTTTACATTAATGCCAGCAGGGAGGAAGAATGACTAAAGAAGGGCCACCCACTTCCTTTAAGGATCCTTCCTAGAAGTTAGTATTTACTACTTCTGCTTATATCCCATTCACTAGAATTTAGTCACATACTCATATTTAGCTGCAATGAAGTTTGGGTAGCATGTAGCTTTGTTCCAGGAAGCCATGTGCCCAATTGAAAATCAAGAGTCCTGGTGAAGGGACCAATGGATATTGGGGAATAAATTTTAGTCTTACCTCTACAGCAGAGGCTTATGGGCTAATGAGTCTAATTCCTTATGAAATTAGATTGTTCTCATCTCATTGCTCTGACCAATCTCATGTTCGATTTCAGTTTTTGAAAGATTCTTTTAATACTAAATTATTGACTAAGGTGTCTTATCCACTGACATGATTGGGACATTAACCTCTAAGGTCATAGTAGGGCCACATAGACTTAGCTGCAGGGAATTTAAGTTAGTAATAGAAGGAAGGCTTTCTGAAAGTGCCATGAATGGTAGGGAAATTTGATCTTTTCTTTCCCAGATGTCTGTCTGGGTTGAGTTAGGAGCAGATTTGCAAGGGGATGGGAAAAGATTATACTTTCAAGGTCCTTTGCATCTCTAAGATTATGTGATATTTTCTATAGAGTGGCTCTGCTTTGATAAAGCTAAAGAAAATGACAGCAGCAAAGAGTAAAGCCCCCACTGCTGCTCTTTCTTTGAGAGGGGAGGAAAGTTGATCTGTTTAGCTCGAGGAAGTAAAATGGGCAGTTTTGGCTAAGAATGTAGAGAAGCTGAAAGCAATTGTAATAAAGCCCAACTAATGCTTCAGTCCATTAATCAAAGCACCTACATTTCTTATTTCAGGGCAAGTTCAGCCAAAACAGATACTGAGCAAGGAAAGGGGGTACAGGTTTAGAACATTTTAATCTTGTTTCTCTTTCTTTACTTTGCCTAAGAAATTGCTCTGGACATCAGCCACCTCCTGTGGGCTTCCTTACACACTAGTGAATCTTTTTGCAATTATAAAGCAGAATGATTTTCATGCTTCCTTGGTTTGGAAAATTGGCACAATTGTTGTTATTTTTATTATTGTTGTTATTGTTAATAGCGTAGTACTAGTGAAGTCTACGATGGTTGACTTCTGCAGTTCTTAAGGACTTGGTGACTGTCAAATGCTTCACATGTTCCATAGGCTCTTTACACTCTATTCCCATATTCTGCTTTATCTCTTATTTATAATTCAGTAGGGTCTTCTTTCCTATCCTCCCAACAGCTGTTGAGGCATTTGTCTCTTTAGGCATATAGTTATCATACTGTTTTTGTATTTTTGTTTTTGCACTGTAGTGCCAAAGAGAACATGGGATTTTGGAGTCAAGGAGACCTGGGTTTGAATCCTGTCTCCTCACATGTACTGTTTGACCCTGAACAATTATTTAATATTCCTGACTGGTATTGTCTTCCTCTATAGAATAGAGGTAATACTTTTTACCTTGAGAAGATCAAATAAGTATATGTAAAAAGCTCTCTAATTTGTAATTCAAAGTCATGGAAAGAATGTACTTTGGAATCAGATAACGGCGAGGTTATAGTCTAGTTCTGCCAGTTAGTAGTGGTGTGACCTTGGGCAAGTTGCTTAACTATTATTGGTGGGTATGAGTGGAAGTGTAAAAGCACCTAGTGCATAATTATGCTCGCTCAATAATATTTCTTTTCCTTTTCTGCTAACTTCCAATTTCAGAGAATATAAAACAAGCTTTCTATGAGCATGTTGAGACTTTTGTTTTGTTTTTAACCTGCCATTTTAGCCATTTGGTTGTGTTTCTGTTGTTGTTTTTCTTTTTAGGAGGTACAGGGACTTGAACCCTGTACCTCATGCATGGGAAGCAGGCACTCAACCACTGAGCTACATCTGCTCCCCCATATGGATGTTTTTTGCGTACTGTCTTGACTCCTAAGGACATTTTTTGTGGGGTGTGGTTAACGTACAATAAAATGCACAGATCTTAAATGTTTGGTTAATGAGTTTTGACAATTTTATATGCCCATGTAACCACTACCCCAAAGATATAGAATATTTCCATCACTCCTGGAGGGTCCCTTATGTCTCTTTCTAATCAATATTAGAAAAACCCTAAGCAACCACTTCCAGGTTTCTGTTACCTTACATTAGATTACCTGTTCTTGAACTTCATGTAAAAGGACTTACATAGTATATATTTTTGTGTGTGAGTCTGGCTTCTTTCACTTAATAGTTTTGAGATACATCCATGTTGCTGTGTATATCAGTATACACAACAGATCATTCTTTTTTTATTATTGAGTAATATTCTAGTATATGAATATACCACAATTTATTCTTCTGAGCCCCTACATTTTAAACAATTTTTGAAAATCTGAATATCAATTGGGAGTAATATTATCCTTGATATACAAATTAGTGAAGGGCTAAAAAGTTTTACTACTAACTTGCCCCAAGATAAGTCAGAATTTTCAGTACCTAGCTATTGTCTTCTCACCTGTATTCTCTACTTGGTCATAAATTAAAAGGGAGAGGGGAGCGAATGTAGTTCAAGTGGTTGAGCACCTTCTTCCTTCATATGAGGTCCCAGGTTCGATCCCTGGTACCTCCTGAAAACAAACAAATGAAAAAAAGTAACCCTCATTGGGGAGTGGATGTAGCTTGGTGGTTGGGTGCCTCCTTCCCATGTATGATATCCTGGGTTCAATCCCCAGTACCTCCTAAAAAGAAAACAAAAGAAACAAACAAAAAAAAACCCTTAAAAAATTAAAAGGGAGAAAAAATGAAACTGCCCTCTGTCTCTGAGAGTCACCTATATAATGGTATTCCTTTTGGCCCAATGCCCAGAAAGTTCCTTATAGAGTTGATGGAGGGATGTATAATCTCACTGTGCTCTGGCAGTAACTTACCTCGGCAAAGAATTTATGGGGAATAAGCAGTATTCTCCCTGAAAGAAAAAAAAATGCTGATTCTTGGCTCCCAATCACCCTCCCCCATATCATCCTATTTCTTCACTCCCCCTTCCTCCCCTCCACACCTGACAGTCCCCTCTGTGCAACTTTGAGCTACCGAGTGTCCCCAGGAGACATTCTGCCTTACAAATTTTGCTGTTTGCCAGGGTGAAATATACGATTTGCAGGAATAGGTTGTAGGGAGGCACATATCTGTACTTTCCTGGGAGCTTAATGTCTTTGCTTTGTGTGCCACAGTTACATACAAAATAGTTCCTTTCTTCTTCCACCACCAAAAACATTCCAAGCCTTAATTTCCTTTCTATCACAAGTACATCATCAAAAGTGGAAATTATTTCTCTTGTTTTTTAAGCTGCTTCTACTGGCTTTATTCTTACTCTTTAAGGTCTTTTATAGTAAATAGTCTTGTCCCTCAGCTGGGACAAGACTATTTGTTTTGTTTTGGCTCAGAAAATATTTGTTTCCAGATATCCTTATGCCCCAAGAGTAAGAAGAGCCTTCTGCGTAGGATGACAGAACTGCAATGACTTTAGTTAAAGGTTGTTTTGGAGAGCAAAAGAGAGTCTCAGCCCAAGAGCTATGATTTTTTTTTTTTTTTTTTTTTATTTAATAAAGCTTTATTTTTTCAAAATGTACAGTTGGTTGGACCTCTTTATGCATCTTCACCAGCAGCTGGGGCATCTCCACCCTTGGTGTTTCTGGTATAAATTACTTGAGCTCTGTGTTTTGAAACCAGCTTGATAAGTCCTTTACTAAGCAGCTCCTGAAGGGCTGCCCTGGCCAAGGAACCACGAATCTTCAGTCTCTCAGAGACCACAGCAGGAGTTATAAGCTTGTAGTTGGGAACTTCCTTACAGAGTTTGTCATAAGTGGCTTTGTCAAACAAGACTAGGTTATTGAGCTTGTCTCGAACTTTTCCTTTGGACCACTTCTTCTTTTTGGCCTTGCCTCCGGATTTGTTCACTGGGTCTTTGTCTTTCTTGGCCGACTTTCCGGCATCTTTCTTTTTCTTGTCGTCCTTGGGCGGCATCGCGAGGCTCAGAGAGCAGCTGCAGCCACTGCACCCTTGCTAAGATGTCGGACAGAAAGGCAAGAGCTATGATTTTGAACTCAGTGTCTCCTCTGAGGAATCTTGGCTCTGGAATAGTAACACTTTGACCCCTCATACTAACCTCTGTCTAGTGGAGGACATCCTCTTTTACCCTAGAAGCAAAATGGTGGGGGGACTTAAGACCATGTGATTTGTATATGTGATTTAAGAAGCTGAGAATGTTTAGAGGAGATAAGAGAAAGTTGTCTTCTGTAAGGGGCTAACATGGAAGCAACATTAAGCTTGTTATTTTTCACTTGCCCAGAGATATAAACTGGAGCAAGGGGAGGAACTGACAGGGAGATGAGTTCTGCCTCTTAATATAAGGGAAGGTGTCCCCCAAAGAAATGGGCTACATCTGGAGGTGAGGTTCTTCCCTTCATTAGAGGTATCCAGCAGGGACATTACAACCATTTTTCAGAGTTACTCATTATTCAAGAACCTGATTGTGGTGTCTGTTGATGGTGCTGAATCAGAAAGTTTCTAAGTCCCCTTCCAATTATGTGATTCCTTGATTGCTTTGTATCTTTGGTAGACCTTTCATTTTCCTGCCTTGTCTTTGACCATTTATACCCTTAGCTATAGGCAGTATTGCATAAAAATTAAGAAAGCAAGCTCAAGAGCCAGACTTTCTGGCTTTGGGTCCTGGTTCTGCTATGTACCAGTTGTATGACCTGAAGCAAATTATTTAATTCCTTTGTGCCTCAGTTTACTTATCTATAAAACAATGATGATAGGGAAGCAGATGTGGCTCAAGCGATTGGGCTCCCGTCTACCATATAGGAGGTCCAGGGTTCGATTCCTGGGGCCTCCTGGTGAAAGGCAAGCTGGCCCGTACAGAGAGCTGGCCCACGCAGAGTGCTGGCCTGCACAGAGAGCTGGCGCAGCATGACTCAACAAAAAGAGACACAAAAGAGAGACAATAAGAGATGCAGCAGATCAAGGAGCTGAGATGGTGCAAGAGATCGAGCATCTCTCTCCCACTCCGGAAGGGCCCAGGATCGGTTCCTGGTGCCACCTAAAGAGAAGACAAGCAGACACAGAAGAACACAGAGAATAGATAACGAGTGCAAAACAACAAGGGGGTGGGTGGAGGAAAATAAATCTTTTTTTTTAAAATGATAATAATATATACCTCATAGGATTTTTTTTAAGATTAAATAAGATATGTAAAGCACTTTAGAATAGTGCCTGGTACAATGTAAGCAATCCAAAGTTTTAGTTGATTATTATCATCTCTGTCCGTTATTTTTACTTACAGAGCAGGGCTTCTCTGGTCCAGATATTCCCTTTCAAGATATACCCATTCTGACTATTTCAGGATGCTTTTGGCCAGAAGGTACAGAAAACTCAATTCAAAATAGCTTAAATGATATGAAGATTTATGACCTCACTTATGAAGAGATCCAGAGATAGGGAGGCTCCAGGTTGGTTAATTCAACGTCTGTATCACAGCCAAAAGTCCAGGCTTATTCTCTCTTCTCCAGCCCCTTCCATGTATTGGCAGGATGCTGCCACAATTCAGGCATCACCTGCACACAAAACCACCTTTTGGAGAAGAGAAGGACCTTTCTTTTCTCCTACTGGCTTTTTGTGTTGTTTTTTTTTTTAAATACAGTGGGATGTGTTTCCTTCAAGCCACCCACCAAGCAAATGATGTCTAACTGGCAATAATTGAGTCACTTGTCCCTCCATAAGCTAGTCACAAAAAGGAAATGAAATTACCATAATTGGTCTAGACTAATTAAGATCCACCTCCTGGGGCCAGGGATAGGGTCTCCTTCCCTGAGCATGTGTCCTTAGAAGAGAGAAAACACCAAAAGGATATCTGGGCTAGATTGATAAGTAGCAAAAGAGGAGAGATTTGGGTAATCAACCAGTATACTGTGCTATGCTACCTTTTTCTGTATGCTGCTTCCTTTTTCTTCAGAGTAAGAATGACTTTGTTTTACAAAGCCCTTTAAGAGGCTAGTAGTCTCACTGGCAATGACAGTGTTTATTTTTAAAGCTGGGTAGAATAATTGCTGTCTGTTTTATGGTGTCTGGAAGAATTGATAGCTCAAGTTTTCCTTTTGCCCAGATGAATATAAGAACATGTGGCTCCTTAAAACTTGTTAGAATACATGACCATATTCCACAGACAGCTGTAACAAAAGACTGTTTTGGTTTTTTCTTTAGTGTGTTGACTGAGAAACAGTGTTTGGACTCTGTAAAGTTAGCTTAGGTATCCAGATATTTGAGCCATTACTGACCCACATTTGAAGAGGAACTGCAAAGCTTTCAATCTGACTTAAAGAAATATATATAGATGGTAATTGAAGCCCATCCTTGAAAAAGAAACAACCAGCTGCTTTATATTTTTCCATATTACCTTCTCTTTCTGACAGAAAAATCTATATGAGGCTATTTAATATTTAAGCCTGTAAAAGAAAAATATTGAAGGTCTGTCATATGAAAAAGAATTCAACTTAATTTTGCTTCACCCTAAGATAAATTTAGGCAGGATGGTGTAGTAGGAAGCTCTAGACATTCGTTCTCCACTGAAGCAAATAACTTGAAAATATAGGAAGAAATAGAGAGTGAAGGTGGCTCAGGTGATTAGGTACCTCCCTCCCACACATCAGAGGTCCCGGGTTCTGTTCCCAGTGCCTTCTGAAAAGAAGACCAGAACACAACAAGCAGACACAGAAAATGTAAACAAGGGAGTGGGGAGAAATAAATAAATAAAATCTTTAAAAAAAATAAAGAAAGAAAGAAAGAACATCGGTAAAGGAGACTGCATAGGTAAATATAAAAACTAGTATTGTACTTTTGGTTTATAACGCCTCTTCTTAAATATGAAAGGCAAATGCATGAAATAATAATTATAAATGTGCTCATTGGCACATAATGTATGAAGATATAATTTGAGACAATAATATAAAAGGGGGACAGAGATGTACAGGAGCAGAATGTATACTATTGAAGTTGGTATTATTTAAATGAGATTGTTATAAGGTTGAGATGTTGGGAAGCGGGTGTGGCTCAGTGGACAGAGCCCCCGTTTACCATATGGGAGGCCCGGGTTCGCGTCCCGAGGCCTCCTTGTGAGGGCACGCCGGCCTGAGC
>JAQZBX010091077.1:0-12433 GCA_029593785.1 Cabassous unicinctus
GATATGCAATTTGCCCAAAGTCACACAACCAGGAAGTGACAACCTGAAATTCCAATCCAAGCTTCTCAATCCTAAGAGATGGGAATTCTTAACCATTCTGACATTCTATCCTCCAAATGCTTAAATAAGCAATAGCACTTCCCTCTTGAATCATTCAACTCATATATATATATATATATCAAAATCTTGCTATTGTGTGGCAGCAACTTGGGTTTAAAAAGGGAATAACACTTTATCTGTTCTCTTGGGTGAGTTCTTTCTTAAACCTCCCAATTTTCCTCCATAGAAAGGATAAAACCCACCCTGCTTCTTAACAAAGGTGAGAGGTGTGGGGAAGGCTTTTTGAATGAGTGGCTGGCTCAGTTTTCACCAGCCTGGGACTGGTCTGAGTGGGGAGAGGGGCCTCCCAGGAGAGATGGGACATGAGCACGGACTCGCCTTCCATATCTGTAAGAAGGCAGCTAAATACTTTCAAACAAATTGCTAAATGTCAAGTAGATGACTGTGAAAGATGAAACCCCTGGGAGCCACAGACTCCAGGAGAGTTTGTACCCACTCACAGATTCTTTATTATGGACATCTATTGGGAGCTTATAAGAAAGAGGCCAGAGAAAGCACCTTTTGGTGCTGTGGGCCTGTTGCAGGTAAAGCATGAACTACTACCCACACCCTTACCCCGTAAGAATACAAGACTTTTAAGCTACTTGTCCTATCACTCCCAGGTCAAAAGTAAAGATGCAGAGTGCCTGGGAGATGGTAAAAGGAAAACAAAACAAAACAAAAAGGTAGGCCGTCCTCCTGGGCCCCATTCTTTAGATTGTATCCTAATGTCTGGTAGGATCAAAGAGACAGGGCCACCCTGATGCTCTGAGACACAGAGCCTGAGTAAGGCCAGACTAGCAGGCACCAGGAAACAACAGCAGCAGTCTAACGCTGGGGACCGAGAAGGGCCCAGGAGAGAGATCTTCTCAGACCCACAAGGGAACAGGGAAGGCTGACAGGTGTGGGAGGAACAGGGACAGCGGCAAGACTTTCAGGCAGCCCAGCGCTCACCAAAGGCCATGCTGGAGCAACCTGAAGCTGGCGGCGGACCCAAGACAAGCACAGCCACGACAAAAGCCGCATCCTGCCTGGGTTTCCTTTGGGCTTTCTGAAACTGAGGGTTCATATCAAGCATCAATTCTTTAAAAATGCTCACCCATTAGCTTCTGAAATGGAACCTTTTCCCCTTTTTCCTTCTGGAACTCTGATTAGACCTAAGTTATTCATCTGGCCTCTACTGTCCATAATTTTCATTTGTTCCATCTCATTGTTTCTCTGAGCTGCATTCTGGTTAATTTCCTCAAAACTACCTTCCATTTCACTCATGCTGTCAGCTGTGCCTAATCTGCTGCTTCGCCTATGCAATGCGTTTTTATCTTTCAAGTATTATAGTTTTCTTTTAGAGAAGTTCTATTTGCTCTTATTTGAATCTGCCTTGTCAATTTTATCATCTCTTATTCCTATTAAACAAACTAAAACAGTCGCCTGCATTAGACGTTGCTGGGAGGCGACCCCTTTCCGAGAAGGGCTTTTCTAGAAGACAAAGCAATTGACCTGCAGGAGTTTTTCAAGAAAATGAAACATGCGCTACAGAGTTGCTGATAAACAACACCTGGTGAGAAAGCTAGTTTTGGTCCAGTAGACAGAGCTTATCAGAATGGACAAACATACCACACTAATCAATGTCTATCTGCTCCCCATTTTGTAAGACCCGTATTAAAAACATTTCCTCACTTGCTTCTGCGTTTGCCCTATATGAGCTTCCCTTTTCTATTCCCTCGACAGAGGTCCCTTCTACTTTCTGAATGGGATGCTGCCTGATCCATGAACCATTCAATAAAGCTGTGAGATCCTAAATTGCATGAAAAGTTTGTGTCTTATCATTATATATGTATCAAATGATATATATATATATATCAATAAAAGATGTGCAAAAGATTTTGGCACATCTTTTATTAAACATACTCATTTTATATGCTGCATCTGATAAATTCAATATCTGAAGTCTTTGCAGGCCTACATTTATTTCTGCTGGTTCTCAGTCATGGTGCCTATATCTTATGTGCTTTTTGAGTGAACTCATCTGATTTAACATGTTTGGAAAAGTCTCCTGTTAAAGGGACATTCTTCCATTAATAATTTGTGTTTGCTTTAACCAGATAATAGAGGAAGATACTGATGTGAGACCATCTAAAAATAAAATTTCAACTTGAATTAAACATGTAATATGGATTTAATATGTAACCTCCATGAGGGCTGACATACAGTTAAAAATTCTCAGGGAATAATATTTTTTCTTTCTTTACCTAGGGACAAGTTCAAGTCAGACAATTTACCTTATGGTGTGGGCACCTCTAACGTAGTTGATCACCAAGGTCACCAGGGATTCGCCGAATTTTCCAAGTTAGCCGGTAGCTTACACCAGGCTTTGGATTCCTGCTTTTACTTTGTTTTGGCCAGTGTCCTAGTGTTGCCTGTCTGTCTGTTCCTGGGTTTGACTCCCAGGTATGCTATCTTCATCAATGTGCAATCTTGGGCAATCTACTTCCTTTCTGAGTTTGTTTTTGCCATTTGAATCTACTTCTCTGAGGCTCATGAAGACTCAAAATAATGAGTGTTCAGGACCTAGTACAGAGAAGACACCTTGCCTGGTACTTATCCAGTGGTAACAATTACAAATTTTATTCATAGACTCTGTTGGGAGAAAGTCCTGAAATCTTTAAAAACTCTAAATTGGCCATTTTCCAGACAGGCCTTTTACCCATTCAGTTCAGAGTGGTAGTTATGAAGTAGAGACATGGGTTTGAGTCCATGAGATTATTATAATGTGGGTGAGGATGATAGTCAAGGGAATTTCTCTATTTCTCCATCTTCTGTGTCATTCTGTGCCCCAATGAGAAACAATCCAGTAGCATAGACAGAACATCTCTGATGTACTACCAGGTGCCCCTGAAAAGAAAATAATAAATAGAGTGGGGAGAATCTCAAACAAGACATCAACTGCTGTTATTTATACAGAATCTTAAAGAGTAACAAGTTCAAGTGCAGTGGTATTTGGGTTGTGAAGCAACATATTCCATCCACCAGGATGATGGTCTTAATGATTACACACCCACAATATTCAGAGGGTAATTTAATTCACATGTTCCTGATCCACTTACACTAAAATAATTTGTATTTTCCCTTAGGCATTTATCTCCCTATTCATGTGTATGATAGATGCTGTATTAGTTAACCAAAGGGGTGCTGAATGCAAAATACCAGAAATTGGTTGGTCTTTATAAAGGGTATTTATTTGGGGTAGAAGTCCACAGTTACCAGGCCATAAAGTATAAGTTTCTTCCCTCACCAAAGTCCATTGCCACGTGTTGGAGCAAGACAGCTGCGACGTTTGCCAGGGTTCAGGCTTCTTGGGTTCCTCTCTTCCCGGGGCTGCATTTCTCTCTGGGCTCAGCTCCTCTGGTTCCTCCACAAGGCCAGCTGTAGACTATGAGGCTCTCTAGGCTTTGCTTCTCTCCACAAGGCCAGCTGTAACTATCACGCAAATGGCTTGTCTCTAACCTGGGGCCTTCTCTCCTTCCTCACGACCAAGCTCTCTTACCTCCGGGGGCTCCAGCACAAGACTGCAACATCAAAACTGCTCTCTCTGTCTTTTGCCTTGCCTTTTATATTTGATTCCCCCACCCACCAAGGGGTGGGGCTGAACACCCTACTGATGTGGCCCAGTCAATGCCCTAATCATAAACTAACCATGCCCAGATTAACAGATCAGTTTACAAGCATAATCTAATATAGATTTTTGGAATTCATAATTACATCAAACTGCCAAACGGCTACAGATGCCGACTGATGTACCGGCTGCCCTCTCTACTTTTGGTTAATTTGGTCAGATGAAAATTAATGGGAGCTTAATGTTCATTTGAAAATTCTCAGGTCTATTGGTTTTACACATGGCAAGGCATCTTTACAAAGGATTTTGTAGTTTGCTGACTGACGTTTATGTGACTACAGTTACTTTTGACTTTTTTGTTCACTATGCCCTGCAGCAAATATTTAAAATCTGTCATTCAAAGAAATAAGACATTTTGGTAGCATAATTAATTGAGGGCTCCTTTTTCTTATGGAATTTTTGCCTATGAAATTATGGAATAAGGCTGTGGTCTCCAATCCTTCTCATCTCTTGAGGGTTGTTTATATTCAATTGAATTAATTTTACTAGCAAATTTACCTTCTTCTAATGTTCATTCAGCTTTCCACACATTATTTGAACCCTATAATATGTGATGCACTGGATGTCTTAGGTTAGGTTCCCTGGCAAACATTGTAAGACATGAATTTGCTTGCTGGTTTATTGAGAAGTGCTTTTGGATATAATACCTTTATAGGGTTGAAGGAACTAGGATTAGACAGAAGTTGTACTGTGATGCTGTTTCAACTGAGACCTCAGCTGATCCAACCAGTAGCTCTGGAGCTGGGGATGGCCCTTCAGGATCGTCCTGAATTGAGGCAAGGGGCACAGGCTTTTGTATCACTCTATTGACCAGTCACTGGGGTGCCACTGGAGAAGGGACAAAATCTTGTGTAAAGAACTTTGTTTTTACCAAGGGTAATTTCTGGGAAGTCACTCAACTGTGAACCATCAGCCAACACTCCCAAGCAGCCAGAGGAATACATGCCTCCATCCTGATGGGGACATGGGCAAATATAGCATCCCCTAACCTGGGGATACATTGGTGAACAAAATCAAACCCAGACTCCTGCTTTCAGGGAGGTTCCAGTCTAATGGATATTCACAGTGTTTCCCCTAATGTCCCTATCTTGACCTCAAAGAGTTACACTCATCCTGTCATTGGTGGCCCTGCCCCCTGCTCTGCTTTCATTTGCATATTCCAGCTTCCTCATACCCAAGGACTGTGGAGATGATAATGATCACAGATAATATTGTTTGGGTCAGCATTGGGCACTTCCTGCTGTCCTTTGCTACAGGAAGAGCTCTTAGAAGATAGAGTTCTATTGGCCCAATGGCATGTTCCAGGTGGCTTAGTTTTATCCATGAACTGAGGTCACAACTAATATATGGAGGCATATTTAGGATTGGTGTAGGAAATGTTCACTTTCCATCTTCTCCCTTCCTCCAGTGCCCTTTAGAACTGGCTCTAGACTAGTGAGTCTCCAACAATCGTGAGCCTCAGAACCACTTGAGGCTATTTTTAATAATAAAAGATATCTGTCCCCAGAGCTTCTGATTTAGCAGGTCTCGGTTAGATCCTGGTATCTGTAATTATAAAAAGATTCTGAAGTGGTTCCCATGCATTTCAAGTTTGGGAAGCACTGCTCTATTCTATCTGCCTTGTGACTCTGTGAGTCTCCTCCCCTCACCCAGATTGCCACTCACGACTTAAATACTTTTCCCTATGGTGAAGTTCTGCTCTGCTCTAAAGACTGAGCTCAAGTGTCACCACTATGTTTAGGAGCAAAGTGGCATCAAGATTGAGTGTGGGCTCTGGAATCAGTCAGATGAAGGCAAGTCTCAACCTTTTTGCTTGATGTCATGTGAGACTAAGCTTGCTTACATAATCTCTCTGAGCTTCAGTTTCTTCATCTGTTATATGAGGATAATAATGCTATTATTGCATAGGGTCGTGGTGAGGATTCAATGATATGATGCCTGTAAAGTGCTTAGGACATAACCAGGCATCACTAAGGATGCAAATGTCCTTTCCCTGAGGGTGGGCAGCAGGACCCGGTGAGTACGAATGCAGGTTCTTCATCCACAGTGTTGGTAGAAATAGGACTTTAGACAGAGTACTTAATGTCTCTGAGCTTTCATTTCTTCTTTTAAAAATTGGAGTAATAATAGCCATTTCAAAAAAGGAGGAATTAGAGGATGTAATGCATATAAAGGAATTGTACTTTCCCGGTGCTTGGGAAACATTTCAGCAAATATCTATCGTTATTATTCTATGAGCATGCCCCGTTTTCCCACTCACAAGGCAGAATTCATTTTTTCCTCTTTGGCACTTCCAAACAACATTGTTCATGCCACTATTAAGTAATATTCATAGTACTTAAAAATCATCCCCATGTTTCTCCATTAGGCCTTATAATATATATCAAGCAACTAGCACCTAGAAGGTGCTCAATAAATATTAATGAATCCCTGAACCAATCCAAAAGAATTAGGTAGGTTTTCAATTAGATTGACAAGAGGTTATTGGAATAGGCCATAAAATGTCCAGAAAAACTGGCTTAGATGTAGCTTGATCAGTTTTTGGATAACTAATAAGACCCCAGTCTCACAATGTGTTTTATGAGAGTCTGGAAGGGGCATTACTATTCTGGAATAGCTCAAAAATGTCTCAATGGAAGATGAGAAAATGAATAAACTAATGCTAAGGACAATAAGCTCTGGAGAAAGAAGTTGTCTAATAATACAATGACATGGTGTGATTGTCTGGGTGGCAAGAATCTTCTCATATGTTCTGTCCTTAGGGAACTCAATATTTACAATATCTTATGAAACTTTTCTAAGAATGGATGAGACAGGCAAGGGACCTAGATTACTTCATTTTACAAAGGAGGAAACTGAGGCTTGGCAAAGGCAGAAACTTCCCCTAAGCCACATGCCAAGAAAGTGCCCATGGTAAGAATCACTACAGGTTATTGAGAATCTACTATATTCCCTCACTGGTAGGCCTGTTATAAACATTATTGCTAATTCTCACATTCAACCCTGGGAGGTAGATATTACCAAACCGAGGTTCAGAGAAGTAAAGGGACTTGCCTAAGGTCACACAGCCATTAAGTGACAGAGTCAAGATTGGGACCAGCCTAGTTCCAGAGCCCATATTCTTTGCATTATGCCATGCACAGGCTTTACCATCCATTGCCTCAGAGGTCACAGCGTGGGACCAGAAATCAGTACTGGCTCCAGGGGTTCTTAACATTTTTTGTTCCACAGACCCCTTTGCCAGTCAGGTGAAAACCACGGACCCCTTACTAAGTCCACATTATACTATTATTTAATAAATATATCATACCTGCACCAACACGTCCCCACAAGAATATTGATTTTTTGAATTTCAATTCAAGTTCATGGACTCCTTGTTAAGAACCCCTGCTTTAGAAAGATTCGGAAGTATGAGTTTCAGGATTTCAGGGAATCGTGCACAGGACATGGGTAAAGGTGAAATTTTACTGCAGGTGAGAGCTACTACACAAACAGGTGTTCTTGGGTTAGTGAATGTTGTTAAGTTGCAGCAGGAGGTGGGCAGAAAAGGAACACATTTAGGACCCCTATCCTGGGTCTGTGGAATGAATAGCGCAGGGATACAGCCGTCTCCTAGGAAGCGGGCACTGGTATCTTTGGTTTTAGTATCCTGAAGGGAGGAGCATGAGGGAGACGCAGTAAGGTCACGTGGCTTAGGGAAACGCATCAACCTCGCAAACAGATGAGGAAGGGTTAAGTCTCCGTTCTGACATTCTCTAGCAGGTTACTTAACCGTAGCTTCCCAATTGTTAAATTAGGGAGTTCCAACCTGTTTACCAGCTATGTGATGATTAAATGAGGACACAGGTTTAAACTGCCATATCTCTCATCAAGGTATCGGCTCCCATTTTTGACCTTCCAGCTTTGTAGACGCTGGAACTCAGAAAGTGCTCTGAATGCCAAGCTGCTGCTCGAGGGGATGAGGTGTGACCCAGGGCAGCCTGGGCTGGTTTAATGTTACTAGCACAAGCCAAACCTTGCCTTTATTGCTCTACGGGAAGGAACAGGGGGATGGTGCAGACTCACTGGTGAGAGGCGGTTTCCACCAGGTCAGATTAGAAGAATGAGGCAGAAAGTGCAGGAACTACTAGAGGTGACAAGACCTCCCCTGGGAATGGCCCCTGGGAGCCCTGCTCTGCTCAGAAAGCAGAAACTTGCAAGTACCCGACCTTTTGGGTTAGGGAGGGGTGGGAGAGAACTAGGGTACTTCTCAAAGTCACCTGCAGGCCTCGGTTTTTCCTTACATCACTTCCTTGTATTTTGCCTGATGAGCAGTAGGCTCTCCTGGGCCCAGTTTTACAAGAGGGGGTATTATCCAGTTCTACACTGAACAGGTACCAGGGCCACAATGTTGACTATTCCTCGGGAGCCTTGGGCTCTACATCAGTTTGCAATTAGTATGGTAAACTTTTTCTCCCTTGTCAGCACCTCCACTGAGCAGCTGGGTCACTGTCACCGTGGAGCACAAGCTGCAGAGCACAGAGTTTGAGAGCCCTGACTTTTTTCCCTCCTCATGGACTTCTGGATTTTTCTTTTTTTTAATTATGACCTAACAATAAATACTGGAGGGGAATATAAAAAATAAAAAATAGTTGCCGTTAAGGTAGACATCTTTGATATTGTTGCATTACCTTCTTAGTAAAAATCACACAAAAAGATTCCTTCCTAAAAATTTCCTTTACCCAAGCAAACAGCGGATGAATATAAACAGTAGCAACTAATATCGTTGGACATTTGCTATGCACAAAGACATATTGGAAGGATGAGAGACCTGATTTTAAACACCTGACGTGAGATTGAAACCTGCTCCACTGCTCTAACTGAATGACCTTGAGCTCTCAGTACTTCAATTGCTCCATCGGTAAAATGGGAATAATGTTAATACACTCCCGATGCAAATTAGCTAATGCACTGTGAAATGTTTACTTAGTGCCTGGCACATGTTAGATGTTCAATAAATGTCATTAATGTAATTAGTGTTAGTGGTAATTATATTGTCAACATGACCACAAGGCAAAAGAGGGGAAATAGAATGAAATACATATAATCCATGTGTAGAAAGAAACAAGGGATGAAGAACTGTGGAGAATGACCTTAAAGTCCCTTAATCTGGACAGATGGCCATACTGTTACTGATAAAAGTCAGCTCTAAGGAGGCCCCAGCTGTAGAACTGCATTTAATGAGAAGGATTTTAATTTAGTTATCATATGGCTCCGGGGTGTTGGTGATAATTTCATTCATTCCACAAATATTTTTACTGCCTACCATGTGCAAAAGTCTTCAAAATAAATTAACTGACACTTCCAGACAAGTGTGGTACACACAATTTCTTGTTAACCGATTGGAATTATTTGGGGTAGAACTGAAAAATCAGGCACTGTTTGACCTGCCCGTTCTACACTTGTTCTTCAGCATTCTCCACGCTCACCACGCCCCATCCCATCTCAGCCCAAGGCTCCTTAGTTGCTTCACAGGGTCTCTGCCTCTTCCAGATGCAAATCAAAATGTAATTGTCCTTGCCTATCCTGTCTTCCATCTCCCAGTACCTCAGTCTCAGCCAGCTATAAGAAACTGAACTGGAAAACCATATTTCATATTATAATAATGAGCTATAACCCCATTAAAGTGTGAACCATTCTGGAAATATTCACAGTGTTAAGAGGGGAAGCTGGGGATTCAGTATCTTGGCCCAAAGAACTGAATCTAAATAGGATTTCGGATGCTGAGACAGGAAGATGAGATGCACACATATTCCTGGTGACCTCAGACCGTACTTCCTACTCTGCCATTTTTGCCAAAAAATGGAGGAAGAAGGCTAAGAATGTGTGGGAGAAACAATGAGCCAGATCTTGACTTAGGTTTTGGAAATACCTAAATGAATAAGACCACCTGGACAAGTTTAAGTAGGAAAAAAGTATGTGATGGGGGGAGGGGGCGGCTGCTAAGATACCCAATACTTTTCACTCCAAATGGAGATTTTAGCCATGTTATGATGGTGGCATTATCTTGACATTTTTCCCTTCTGTGAAGAATTTCCTATGCTTGTCACCTCTCACTGGCCACCTGACTTGTCTCCTGCTTGACCTGTTGGAGCAATTCTTAAAATGCCCCAGCTCACTGAGCAGATTTTTAAAGGGGAATTTGTGATTGTGTCAACACAATGCTTGCATTAAGTGGTCAGTCCATATGTTTGTTTTCCTAACATTCTGAAACAGTGACCTTAGGGTGGCTCCCTAAATGAAATCAGGTCAATGAGGTACCACAGGTGAATACTAGTTCTATCAAAACGTGATTATTTTGTTTATTTTCACAGTCTGGATTCAAATATCTTTTTTCTGAGGAAATAACTTTGAAATATAATGCAAGGAGAAAGTTTGGTTCTTTGGGAAAAATTTAATTTACAAACATGCAAAAAGAACCTAAGGCCTATAGTTTGAGGTCATTTGATAAAAAGCTTATAAAACTATATGATTAAAAGTCAGGAAATCCAAGAGTTTTCTTTTTTAACCTGATACTCGCTTTCTGCAATATTGAATTTAAAACTGGTATCTTTGAAGGTAGGAGGAGTTCCCCGTGTTTTACCTCATCTAGGTATTAATGCATATCCAGAAACTATTAGGAAAGGATCCTTCAGAGCAGAGATACTTTTTTTTTTTTTAAGATTTATTTATTTATCTCGCCCTCCATCCCAATCATTATTTTTATGCTCACTGTCTGCTCTCTGTGTGTTCTTCTGTGTCTGCTTGTCTTCTCTTTAGGCGGCACCGGCAACCCATCCTGGGACCTTCTGGAGTGGGAAAGCAGCGCTCAATCTCTTGCACCACCTCAGCATCCTGGTCTGCTGCGTCTCTTATTGTGTCTCCTCTGTGTCTCTTTGTTGTGTCATCTTGCTGCACCAGCTTTCCGCACGGGCCAGCTCTCCTGTACGGGCCAGCACTCAGTGTGGGCCAGCTCTCCATGCAGGTCAGCTCGCCTCATGGGCCAGCTTGCTTTTCACCAGGAGGCCCCGGGAATCAAACCCTGGACCTCCTATATGGTGGACGTGAGCCCAATCGCTTGAGCCACATCCGTTTCCCCAGAGCAGAGATTCTTAACTCATAGTCTGTGGATGGATTCAAGGTGTCCAAAAACTCCCCGAAAATGTAGGTGAAATGTCGAATATATGTGCTGTGTCCTGGAAAGAAGGTTTACAGTTATCAGATTCTCAGAGTTGTTGTGATCTTCAAAAGGTTAAGAACCACCGCCTTGCATATCAGCTGCACAACTACCTCAGTTCACCAACCGGGACGCTGCTCCCTCCTCTACCCCAGCCTGCAAGGGTGAGCAACTTGGCTGACACCTTCCCTGAGTATAAAGCAGGGCCCAAGCAGGAACACAAGTCTGTGTTTCAGGAGCATAAGAGGTAGAAGCATCACCACCAACACTGACATCCCCAGTCCCTGCACCTTTCAGTTAGACAGTAGATGCTCAGAACAGTTTATGAAAAATCCCTTTTCACCAAGCCTTGTAAATGGCCCTCTAACACTGAGGAGGAGCTGCAGTCATATCAGTAAGAAAACATCGGGTTTACCATCTCGGGATTTGGCTCTGTCTTTGGGTGGGGGCTGCATATGTGCTTGAATATACTCCCTCTTTCACTTTCTCCCCCATTTCAACCAGCTCTCAGGTTTGGTGCTTGAGGCAAGTGCGTGGTCTCCTTTGTTGAAGCCATTGAGTTGGAGGGTGCTGTCTGCTTTTGCTTCATGGAAAAGTACTCTCATATCTAACCCTGACATCTGAAACCTCATACCACAGTTCTCATCCAACAGGTCTTTTAGGTGTGAGGTGGTTTCACAACAGTCTTAGACAGTAATGGAGAATATAAAATTTCACAGATAAGGAGGAAGCAGTAAGAGTGGAAACCTGCAGAGGTTTAATTCCTGTCCTCTTCTCCCCACACCCAATTCTCATCCTACCTCTCTCCCGGTCTGTTAGAGAGATGTGATTACACATGTAACTATACATTTTAGACGGTCCATAAATATTATTTGTGAATGAGTCAACAATTAATATTTATTGTAATATACAATGTGTAAACCACTTTGTCTTTAGCTGGGTGAGAGTAAGGTTGCATTTAAAAGGTTAAACTATCTGTCAGCTGTTAAACGACTTTGATTCCTTTTTCTTACAAACATAGGGAAAATTGCTCAGTTCACTCGTTTCAATGTTCTCTGAGTAGCTTGTTTAATATTATTAACTCTAGGAGGTAAGTCCTTTGATTCCAACATGTCAATATTTTTCTCAGTGATTTCCCTTATAAAATGGAATTTCTATTTCCATGATTCAATCTCTTCTTCTCACTCAACCAATTTCCTGACCATTTCAGGGTGACTGTTAAGCATGGTTTGCTTCTTGCTGTTTTAGTTATTGTCTGTCCTAGTTATCATGTTTGGCAGAAGTTTTCTTTTTTAATTTATTATTTATTTTAGTTCAATAATGACTTTTTTTATTTTTTATTTTTTATTTTTTAGGTACCAGGGGCCAGGGATTGAACCCGGGACCTCATATATGGGAAACTGGAACTCAACCACTGTACCACATCGGCTCCCCTGAGTTGGTTTTTTTGTTTGTTTTGCTTGTTG
>JAQZBX010091078.1:0-12431 GCA_029593785.1 Cabassous unicinctus
AGATGCTCCAAAAACCAGGAACTGAGGTGGCGCTGGTGGCAGAACACCTCTCTCCTACATCGGAAGTCTCCAGGATCAAATCGTGGTGAAGACTGGAGGAGGAGGATAAGAGATGAAACAGACACAGAGAATTGCCCAGCAAATGGACACAAAACAGCAAAAACGGGGAGGGGGGGGTTTAAAATGGATAAAGTAAATAAATAAAATCTTTAAAAAATAAAATAAAATAAAGGGAGTTCTGCATATTGAAAGGAAAGGACACTGAACAATTGATTAAAGCCACATGAAGAAATATCTCCATTAAAGATACCACTGCTGGGGGGTGGATGTGGCTCAAATGATTGGGCGTCCGTCTCCCATTTGAAGGGAACTGATTCGATCCCTGGGACCTCCTGGTAAAAATAAAAATAAAATAAAAAAAGATATCATTGCTGGTTGAGAACTGCTCATCTCTAGTAGAAGACAGAAAAATTTTGGTATATTCATCTAGAAAAAGGGATGGGGTGCAGAGGTTTTGCTTACCACCAATGAGGCCCCAACTGAGGTTAAGTAAAGATGAGTTAATAATGAAGTCAAATCAGCTTGGTTATATGACTTATTCCATTCAGCTATGTTCTACAGCCCCTGGGGCATCAGTAGCTGAGAAAATGGACATTAAATCTGTACTCACCATGATCCTTATGTGTCGATCTGTGAAGTAAAATGGGCCAGGTTGCCATCTATATTCAGATCTTCTCTGAGTTATATTTTAGGTGGGAGATTAGGACCAGACTCTGAAAGCCTTCAAGGGATTTATTAGTTGCTTTAGTGTTCCCATGAAATTGGAATGAAAACTCTGATGAGATTCAATACTAGCCTGCCAGCTGCCCAGGTGCATCCTGGGAGGAGGCTTAGGGTGAATCCCAAGGGATGTTAGGTCTTGAGAGAAGAGTTTCTAGTGTCAAATAGGTCCTTCGCTTCCCAGCTGGACTGGGGAGGTGGAGGCAGGTTCCTGGCAGAGGGTGCCCCAAACCATAACATGGCAGCTTCCTTCTTCTGCTATCCCTCTCCTTTCTGACTATGTAAACTCACATGTGGGCCCCTATAGGTCTTTCCACAACCCATAACATATTATCTAGATAGTTATAAAATGTGTGGGTAATGTAAAATATAAACATGCAGAATTAAAGTCTCTTGGTTAATTTAGGTCCATAAAGTTTTAATATATTAACTAAGTTTATTTCTGAAATAATCATCTTATAGTCGATTAATGGCAGTTTTTTCCATAAATGTTTTTTTATTTTTTACAAATGGGGTTACATGATGGTGATTCAGATATCTTCTTTTTAAGCTGTTTGAAAAACTAGCTGAAACTTGAGATTAGAAGAAACCTGGGGATGAAAGCAAAACAAATAAAATTAAATTCTTTGATTGTTTGCCACTGTACCAAACACGTGCAAAATGCACTCGTTTTCAAGAAAGGAGGGAAGAAAGCAGAACTTGAAACCAAAACAACCAAAACTTGAATACCATTTCTGCCATGTGAAATTGTCTAATCAGCCTCATTTTCTTCTATTGCCATCATCAGCTTCTGTTTGTTCTGACGCTTCATTTTTAGTATCCTTATGGGCTTATGAAAGCAGAAAGATTGTCTGGGTTGGAACAAGTTCCTCTACCATTTCCTATGTGTCCATTCTCAACCAAAATAAATCAAAGCAAATGCCAGTGTCCTCTCCTTTGCAGGGCCTGTGAGACCTACGTGGGAGAAGAAGAAAATATAACTTATCAAACTAGGTATAAAATCAGCAAAGACAACACCCTCCTTCAACAACAGTGTTTGCCCTTTGAGAGCTAATTGGCCTATTTTCAGTACCAGTGAATTACATTGATGTGATCCGATAAGCATATTAAGATCATATTGCATAACTCTTAAAAATTATTAAGACAGTATAAAGTTGGGATAACTTCATTTGTGCACATAATTTATGTCATTTCCCATTATTCAAAAAATAATTCCAGAGAGTTCTGGTGTAAAGCTGCAGTACTCTTTGCATATAGGAGTATTGTGGATTTTCTCCCAGCTTGGAATTGCTACGTTGGAAGGAAGATGGGGAAAGGGAATGAATATAGCCAAATAAATTAAGCCTTGAAACCCAAATTGTGCTGTGTAAGCAAACTCACAGCAAATCAGACAGAGAAGTGTTTGCTAAAGAATACATGATCTTAGTTGAGGCTGAACAAAACCAGCCTTTTTGAACATATATTTCTCTTGATGTGTGCAAAGAGTTGTTCCATTTCCACTCCCTTGGTCTCAGACTTCTTTGGCAAAAAGTTTCATCCATCTGTGAAGAAGCAAACTCAAGAGCAGATTTCCCCGAATGGCAAAGGGTAAGCTTTACCAAATGTAGACAAGCCTTTTGACACCAGAAGGTGGATGTGTATGGCTTTTCTGGCTTTTAGGATCCTCAGATTCTGTGTTGTTGTTTTTTTTAATAGTCAATTTATGTTTCTTAACGTTGTTTAGACAAGCATATATAAATCCTGAAAGATTAGGTCTCCATGTGAGTCATAACAATCAAGTGCAGTCTATTATCCAGCTCCATCTTGCAAACAGCTTCTGACAGGCTTTCTGGAGCAGCCTTTGAAAACTGCTCAACTCATGAAAGAAGTTGAGTGGCATTGCCATGGCCACAAGTTGTGTCAGTTCCACAGCAGGCCCTTCCTGTGGGCTTACAACCCTACAACGTGCTCTCTATCATAAACATTTTCTTCACTTAGAGACTTGCCTTTTCTGAAATGATTGCTGCCAACTCAGAGCCCAAGCTACATTAAGTATCAGTTCAGCTGACACTGTGATCTACTGGAGTCTATAGAAAACTTAAGAACATATTTTCCTTCTTAGAACCTCAAGTCAAATCTATGATTGCTTTATAGTTTATTCTGAAGATTGCATTCTGTTAAGTCTGTTTTTCTCTAGGTCTTTCAACAGCCTTAGGCCAAAATCACTATGTTCTGACCTGCGCAAGGAGAATGGGTCAGCTGTATTCTAAGCTGTGTGAAAATGCAAAGCATGCATGGGGTGCAGCAAGTTGTTCCCTTTGGATAGAGTATAGAGGACCGGTGAGGGAACACTGAGTGAGGTACAGCTGAAGTTTCAGTATTTCAACAGAGGCCAATATTGGCATTTTGGCTGCAACATTTTCTCCTTGTGTAGGACTTCGCATAAATTGCAGGATGTTTAGCTAGCTCCCCCTCCTGAATGCCATACCCCCCTTCTGCCATTTGGGAACATTGATAAACCACCCCCACAATTTTCCATCCGTTCCCAGGGAGTGTGGTTTCAGTCCTCAAGTGAGAACCATTTAGAGATGATAGCTGGTAGCAGTGTTAGAGAATGAGGAAAGGAGGAACTGAGGAATGTTTTACCGGCTCAGGAGTCTGCAGTCTCCTTTTCAGTAAGATCAGTATTTATCGACAGTCACATCCAGAGAGTAAACACTCCCATGCCATACACACAAGTTAGTGGTAGGGATGGGGGTGGCATATACAAATTGGTTTTCTCTGAAATCACCATGGAAAAATCAGCAAGGAATATCATTTCTACTTTCATGTAACTATCACTTGTTGCCAACCATGCTATATCTTTCTGGGACCATGAATAACAGCAGCTTGATTTACTCCCTTTCTGATTTCCCAGCTATTGTCTGTTCTTCATGCTTCACAAACCTCAATCCAGGCCCTTTCTTCCTATTCAGCACTCTAGCCCTCCTGTCTAATTCTTAATTTTACCATGCTCTTTAGAATCAAAACTATTCTCTGATTTTATTGTCTTTATCCATATGAAATGTTTCTTGTAGTGCCCTGCTTTTACATTGGGATGTGGTTACTCTCCATTTGCCAGGAAACTACAGTTCCTAAAAATGCTTCTGAAAGATCTAAGAGGTATCTTAGGTGTCAGTAGGGTCATTGGATCGCCCATCACCAGTGTGGCCATTTTCAAGCAGTTGCTTGGACCATGGCTAAATATGCTAAAACTTAGGACAGTTATTATCTACAAGTATTAATTTGTGTTTTTACATACATTTTCACTGCAGGATGCTTATAACAACACTCTAGGGGGGAATGTTATCATCATTTAACAAGTGAAAACACTGAATCAGAAAAGTTGTCACTTGGCCAAGGTCACACAGCTTTATTAGAGATGGAACTGGCACTTAATACTCCACCATTTTCTCCCTCTCCTTTCAGGGACTGAGGGAGGAGACCAATTTCATTTGTCCTCTTTGGATGTCAGAACAATGTTTCTTTTTTAAAAAGAATACTTTAAGCTTTTCAATTCTGATCTTCCATTGAGACAAGTTCTTTATTCTTCTGCCAGAGAACTGTGACCTCCCGTCAATCAGAATATCTCTGTTCCCCTTTAACCCACTCAGCTCTTGATTTTGAATGTTGTTCTCAACTAAGGCAGAGACCTGCAGTTCATGTTGCCTGATACATGGATGCAATGTTGGGAAAAACCATTTCTGTGGTAGTAAGAAGCTGAAGAGTTTTGTAAAGTGGGGTAAATATATAAAATAGTCCATTTTTTGTTCTTTCAGTCCCCTTTGAATTTCTGTGCAGAAGGTTTGATGATTAGACATTGACAGGGAGAAGAAGAAAACTATGATAATGGTTCTCAAATAGATCGTAATTTTAATTAAAACTGAATATGACTGATAACATGAAAAGCTGTGTTCAGATAGTAGTTATATTTACAGAGTTTTAGTAATTATTGCCTTCTTTGATGTCTGTGAAACTATAACAAAATCTGTTGGGAAAGAGAATGCACCAAAAGCCAGTTCCTTTTCTGACTTACATTGTCTAAAGAGACAGTATAGTACAAAGGTTTGGTATTGTGGTCTCACATGGGTAATACATCAGCTGTCATGTATCCTGAACTGGGCTGTGGTTCTCAGAAGAAATTTGAAATGCCCTGCCAGGACATGTCTTGCTCCCCCTCCCAAATGCCATAGCCCCCATCTGCCAGAGTAAACCCTGGCATCATCAGTAAACCACCTCCAGCCACTTATTACTTGTTCTTTAAGACTGACCTCTAGGATTGATGCCACAAATCCTTCTCTCCCTCCTCTTTGCTCTCATGGCAAGCTCTGCTGTCTCTATCATTGCATGATCCCACTGCTTTGGAGCTGTTTCTTTGTCTGGAGTTTTGACATCTGACACATCACAGAAACTTAGTTTAGTTGGTGAGCAGCTCATCTGTTGATGAATCTACCCACCACCAAGTCCTGAGAAGCGCATCACAGTAGAGTATCCATTTCTCTTGTCAGTCATGCAGATGGCTTCGTCCAAGGAAGGGTAGAAGGTGTGCTGAGCTGGTTCCTCTACTTCCACCACACCTCCACCAGAACCTGCTGGCTGGCTTTGTTTCCCCCTTTAGAATGTATGGAGCAAGGTGATAGATAAGAAAAAGTAAATGACTAAAAAGACAGAACGTTCGGTTTTGGGTCTTGACTCCACTCCCTCATATGAAATGAGAAAGTTGGTCAAAGATAATCTCCAAGTTCCCTTACAATTCCAAGTGTGGAGATTATGTCCCATTTGAGGGAGGCACTTTAGTATATTCATTATCAGTGTGAGTTTCAGAATCACAAGAATAGGCTCAAATTTTGGATCTGCTTTTTAAAAAACCCTGTGGTCTAGGACAAATTATTTAATCTCTTTCCCTTAGTTTTCTCATCTGTAAAATACGGTTGCTTTAAATATTAAATAGCATAATACAAGTGCCTACCATGACAGAAGTTAGCATTCAAAATTGAAGGAGCTGTTATTGTTTTGCTAATTTCTTCATAAGTATGGACATTCTCTTGATCTACTTCAAAAATCATTGGCTTCTATGTAAGCCTAGCTTTGCTGATACCAACTATTTCCTAGATGTTTAAAAATCACCCAGCATAGCATATCAGATTATCCACTCAGGAAAATACATCTACACAAAACTCCATAGACTAAATCCATAGGCAATGTGAATACACCGTATTGCATTTAACCTGAACTGCTATGATACATTAGAAGAACTACTATTTGTCAAAAGATATGGGCTTATAATCTGGATTTTATTAAAAAGTTGCCCTTTGATATCATGTGTCGGTCCTTTAACATCTCTGAATCCCAGTTCCCTCCTCTGTAAAAATATGGAGTTTGCTCTCAGTTACTACAAAGGTTCTTTGCAGCTGTAAAATTTTGTGATTCTGTAAATGCGTAGGTGATGTATGTATCTGTCTTTACTGTCATTCCCTTTCTTTTGTGGGCTGGGAAACCCAGGAAAGACAAGCAGTGTGATTCTCTTTCCCAGGTTTTTCTTGAGGTTCTGTGTGTCATAGGATCATAGTCAAATGCATGTGTTTTCTAGGCCCTTTAAACCAGGGTTACCCCTCCCCTGTCTTCTGTTAACTTTTCTTGTTAACTCTGACCCTTGATTCTTGTCTACTTGAATCTTCTTGTGTTTGTTCTCTCGTCTGATATATATTAAATAAATAGGGGGAGCGAATGTGGCTCGAGCAGTTGAGCGCCTGCTTCCCACATGGGAGGTCCTGGGTTCAGTTCCGGTGCCTCCTAAAAAAGACAGACAACAAGCAAAACAAACGAAAAAAACAACACAGGGAAGCCGATGTGGCTCAGTGGTTTAGCACCCAGCTTCACACATAAAAGGTCCCTAGTTCAATCCCCGGCCCCCGGTACCTCAAAAAAAAAAAAGTAGGTCTTCAATACCTCTGGCTTAGTGGTTACTGAAAATACTGATTAGGCCCAAGTGTGGACTGTCATCACTTGAGCATTTTCACAAGACCACAAGAGCAGTGAATTCAAGCACTCAGATTCAAATTCATCTATTCCTCTAGTAAATCTTTACTGAGCCTCACCCCCCAGCCCCAAGCCACCCTTTGTATCCTCTGTGGACAGATTATTTTGCCGGAGTTCACCTGAGTTGTTTAGATGTCACTTTACCCTTAGCTTAGTCTCGTCACTCTTTGGGGTGGTTACCAACATTTTTACAAATCATAGAAAGCTGTAGGCCTTCTCCCCAGAAAACAGCAGCTAGGTGAGGAGAGAAAAGGGGTGTTGCCACTACAGAGAGGGGCATGAAAAAGCACTGTTATTCAAAAGGGCAAATTGTTTAATACAGCTGTCATGTCTGCTGCAAGGGGGACAGTGGCTAAAGATTAGTTTGGAAAGGTAGATAACTCAGTCCTGGAACAGCCTGTACTTAACGCATGTTTCCTTAAATCAGTGCAACTTATTTTGGTGACTTATTTTGAGTCATGCTAGTCAACCATGAATCTGAAGAAGGTGATGGGTTTTCTCTTCAGAAAATACAAGTACACACAAAGGTTTTCTCACAATTTCATTGAGTTCACAAACACTAGCTCCTTTGCTATACACAGCCATGACCCCTAAGTTATAGGAAGTGATGAAAGATGGGTGGTGTGTGATGTTATTTTAGGTATGACAGTATAGTACACAAATCTTAAGTATACAGTTCCATGGATTTTTCTATGTGTATATACCCACACAACCACCACCCATATCAAGATAGAGAACATTTCTAGCACCCTAGCAACTCTCTCACGGCCCTTCCCTCAAAGATAGCCAATGTTCTGACCCCTCTGACCATAGACTCCTTTTGCCTGTTTTTGAACTTCATGAATGGAATCTTATAGAAGGTACCCTTTCATATTCTCTCTTACTCATCTTTTGTCTGAGATTCCTCCATGTTGTGGGGTATATCACAAGTTCCCATTTTTCATTGCATTATGTATTTTTAAAAGATTTCTTTGACAATCCATTGTGTGGAAAATATATTGAAGAGGATCCAAACTGAAGTCAGTAAGTGTGGTTGGGAGGTGGTTGCAATTCAGCTGACTAGAGATAATGAAGCCTAACTAGGCTGCAGAACAAGAACAAAAAGGAAAGAACAGAGCTGAGAAACATTTAGGAGAGTTTTGAATCCATAGAACTTCATTGTTGTTCCATAACAGAGGATGACGGAGAAAGGGGTTAGTTTTTGGTTTGTAGATAATATAAAGTTACAGGGAGAAGTGATGAGGTCGTATTTTGGCAATTTGAATATGAGGCGCCTGTGGATTATTGCAGGTCTAGATGAATTCAATAGAAAGATGAGAAATGGAGAGAAAGAACTTCTAGTGAAATTTAAAGCCCAGGGAGTGAATGTGATTGCCTGGGGTTTGGGTTGGAATAAGGGAGGGCAGCTAAGAACAGTCAGAAGAGGCTCTGATAGCAGAGATTTAGGGAGCAGGAGGATGGCCAGGAAAAAGGGCTAAGAAAGAGGCCAAGCTTGGGGCCTGGGGGAGTGGCCACAGGGGCCCTCAGGCTGGGAGGGAAGAGGTGGTGAAGGTACCTCCTGATATGTTCTGTGACACCTCTCCTTTTCCCACTTGCCCCCATTCACTGCTCCTGTTCTTCAACTTTATCCTTCAGGTTCACTTCCTGTAGCTTTTTATTATCTCTCTCTCTCTATGTGCCTGTCTTCCACACTGAACTTGGTGAATTCAAGGAGAGAGGCAGGGAGTGTGATTTCCTCTGCTCATTACTTTCCAAAGTCTAGCACAGTAGACCTTTCTTAACTAAAAAGTGGTCAATAAATGTCCAAGTTATCTTAATTTCTAAGGCATCCCAGAATTGTCTGACCTTCCCTGACTTCCTCGGGGTCTCTCTTGCTGTGGAAGCATAGACACAGCTGCCCAGCTGTGAGCTTGCTTTTTGGCCGGGGACAGGGACAAGTTTAAAACCCAAGTCTTCAGAGCCTTGGCCAGTGAGCAGTACTGCCTCACTGGGAACACCCTCCTCTTCCAGCAAGCTAGGTGGCTTCTTTCACTTACATAAGATGCATGTGTTCTGGCAGGCAAGGGCTGCCTGAGTGAGTGTTTAGCAAAAAATGATTTGTGTGGAGTTATTTTGAGACCCCAAGGGAGGGAATGGCAGCCAAACCCTGCAGTATTTTAAACTGCATCACTCATCTACAAAGGTTAATACATTAGAACTTCTCAGCCAGAACACTGGTAAAAGGAAAATAAGATTGTTAGGGCCCCATCCAATTAGAAATGTCCTTTCTTTCAGTCCACACAAAGTGATTTCAGTGGTTTGGGCAGAACTTGATGTTTCAAGGTTCTGGCACTCGCATTCCTTGATCACCCTGCCTGCCCTGAAGGCTTGACGTGGCCGTGCAGGGATTCCTCTTTTGGGGTTGACCTGGGCTCAGTCTGGAGCAGTCCTCTCATCCACTGCACAGGGAGCAGGTTGGTTTCCCAGTAGATAGAAATGAACCCCCTTTTTGGCAGCCCAAACTATCGCCATTATTTAGATGATTGAGCTTCTTGAGGTACCAAGCCGGTGAGGAGAAATCCTTCCTTCCCCTGCCAAAGCTCCCAACTTTGCTCCCAACTCCAGCCTGAACAGCTGCCTGCTAAGGGTGGGTGAATCACAGAGGATAGGATTTTCCAGTTTAGTGACATTAGGGGAGACGGCCTCCATCTGAAACCCTTCTCTTGTTTTTGTTTTTCTCTTGGCTGTTTTGCTGTGAAATTTGCCTCACTGCTCCCCCGCCCTCTTGCTGACAGCTGTCCTCTTTACCATTCAGGAGCTGGTGTCTCCCTAGGATGGCTGTCTTGGGATGGAAAAGGCCTTATTCATTACCCCCACCCCCAGGTCCACAGTTGTATAGCCAAAGAGTTCCTTGTGCCAGGAGATCTAATTGCCTTCGGACCTCAAGGGATCCATTTGGGCTGAAGGGCATCCAGGCACTGGCTAGGCTGCAGAGGGAGAGCCCGGGAAAAAAAGCTCTATCCATGACTGTCCATTTTATTTTATATTATATTTTAGAGGACTACAGATACTTCAATGCAGGGGTTCTTAACAAGGGGTCCATGAGCCTGAATTGAAATGCAAAAAAAAACATTATTCTTGTGGGGACGTGTTGGTGCGGGTGTGATATATTTATTAAATAATACACAGTATACTGTGGACTTAGTAAGCGGTCCATGGTTTTCACCTGACTGGCACGGGGGTTCGTAGAACAAAAAAAGGTTAAGAACCCCTGCTTTGATGGAAAGGAAAATATGGCAACAAGTAAATATAGTTATATAAAACAGGAGACCACAAAGCATGCAGCTTTCTGGGTTCCCCAAAGTTCCTCACAAGGACATGCAGTCCTACATTATTCTTTTAACTTAGGTTTCTCATCACAGGCCTCATACCCCAGCACTAGGTTTACTAGGAAGATACGAAAGGAGGCACACTTCAGGAGAAGCATTATCTGTGGGCGGGGATGAGTAGGTGTGTGAGAGAGAGAGAAAGAAAAAGACCAGGGTGAGTGGGCAAGATCCCCCCCCCCACTTGCACCCCTGAGAATCCAGTAACTGCAATCTGAAATAAAATAAAAGGCTTTAGCAGATGGAGTTTCTTTCTGCAAAAGAGGGGCCTCTCCTTTCCTCTGCTCTGGAATAGACTTTATCCTCGGGCATGCTGTGCTTAGGAATCACCCATTCTTGCCTGTGATGCAACTCCTCTTCAGACTCTCCCACTGAGTGTGTTTGTGCTCCCTGACAGGTGGGTCCAGCCCTGCTGCCAGTCTTCCCCCAAATGTGTGTTTCTGATTTGGGTCATGATGACAGCTGCTGTCTCCTACCTTAGGCTGGCCTGCACCCGTGAGCTCAGTCCCTGCGGTTCCTTTGGCCCCTCCTTCATCTCCTCCTTCTTCCCTTCTCTCCCTCTGTCATCCCTTCTTTCCCGCCCTCTTCCCTGGAGTGACTGACCACATGGAAATGTGCGCTCTCAGCACCAGGAGTCATCATCCAACTATGTCCTTGATTAAGCCTTGTGTTCAGAAAGTTCATCCCCCGCCCCCAACACTCCATCGCCCCTTCCTCAGTTGTCATGATTAGAATCACGATTTGGGGCAGATTCCTCATCCAGGGATCTGTGCTTAGTGCAGTCCTTCAGTGGTGCGATAACAAGCATACTAGAGCAGCTTTCTTCTCGCGTGGAGACAGGCCCAGCCTGATGGGACAGGTTAATTTCTACATTTGGCTGTAAAATGTCTGGAAGCTTGGCTGTGAGGTACCTGATCTTCTCCCGCCCTGTCCTCTCTTCTCCCCCTCCTATCAGCTGAAGCTTTGTGTCCAGCATCACAGTTCAAATCCTGGTGCTTTGGTGCCCTGTTCCCACACTGACAGGAGCTAAAAAGCCTCAATTAAGTGCAGGCCTTGCTTTCACTGTCCCGCTGGCCACAAGGATGACTGAAATAGTCATTTCTGCAGTGTTGCATTGGTGGAAATTAAAGGATGTAGATATCCTTTTCTTTCCCTCGGGTCTCCCAAACAGGGAAGTCATCTCTTCAAAGAACAGTCTTTCCCTGAATTCTGCAAAGTGGATTCTGGGCCGTGGTTTGGATTTGCTGTTCCTTTTTCTCCTGGGGAGCCCAGTGAATGAGAGAAGGAAATGAATAGACTGCTTGTCACCCCACCACCAGGGTCTCCACCGTGCTTGGGGTTGCTGTCCAGAGACCAAGAGTGTAAATGGATTGAAATGGGGCCTGTGGGGAGCAGGAAACCTGCTCTGGAACAGGCTGCTTCCCACCTCCACATCCCTACCCCCCCCACCCCCGCATAGTTCCTTGAGGGCTTCCCTTTTTCCTCAGCCTGGGGATTCCTTCCGCACTGATGTAGCTGTCACTCTTGCTGCAGTGCGTCCTGCCTAGAGGAAAAGTCTACCTGCCACTTGGGTTGGGAGGACTGGTGTGCAGGCACTCCCCTCCCCACCCAACCCCCAGTCATCCAACAAAGGCAGGGCATTTCACTGCTTAGGTTTCCTCCAGCTCATGAGAAGGGCTACTCTCCATTGCACACGGCTCTCCCCCATCAGACGTTTCTTAACAAAACCAACTAGAAAGACGTTTCCGATTTGAAGCTACTCTTCAAGTTCTATAGGTTTAAATAGGACAAAAAGTACAATGATAGGAGATCAGATCCCATGTCTCGTGAGGCCCTGGAAATGTTTAGTATGGAGAAAATAAGACATGAGGATGAGAGGAAATAGCTGTTGTAACTGTCTTCAAATATTTGAAGGGCTGTCAAGTGGGTAATGGATGTTTCATATGGTCCCAAGGAATTGGACCAGATCTTAGAAGGCTTAAACTGTCAGACTGTGGAGCTCTGGTTTTATTTGGTAAACTATAGGAAACCACCATAGGCTTTTGGGCAGCCTATTGTGCTTTAGGAATATGAATCTGGTAGCTGTGTGTAGGATGAATCAGAGTACAGAAAAATGGAGGTTAGCTGGGTAGATCCAGAAGTAATATAAGCCTGAATAAGCCAAGTGGCACTGGAAATTGGGAGGATGTAATGAGCTATAAGAACATTTACAGAGGTAAAATTCATGGA
>JAQZBX010091079.1:0-12434 GCA_029593785.1 Cabassous unicinctus
AAAAGAAAAAAAAAAAAGAATGACATCATTGATTTTTCCTAAAATATATTTCAAATTGTAACATTAGAAAAATAAATGACAACTTTTTAATAAACTTTATATTAGTATTTTTTCCTTTATATTTTTTATGGATGTATCAATACATGAAAATCTTTCTGTACTTCATTTTTTAGAGATATCCTTATTATCTTGTCCAAAGCATTTATAGGTTGATTGTTTTAAAAATTAATGTCAAATATTGGTTAACCTGAAAAACTTTGAAATAAAAAAATTGTAGTCTGCTTAAGTCCTTCAGTTTTATAGGAAATTGAATAAATCTTACCAGATTCTAAAAAAAAAAAAGAAAATCATGTTCTTAACGCAAATCCATTCCTGTGGGTGTTAACCTATTGTACGTAGGGTCTTTTGGTTAGGTTATTTCCATTAAGGTGTAGCTCAGGGTTGGTCTTAATCCTCTATAAGAAATGAAATTCAGACAAAGAAAGAGAAAGCCACAGAAGCAAGATGCTGGAAGTAGCGAAACTCAGAAGAGAAGGGAGAGACCAATGCCTTGCCATGTGACAGAGGAGTCCAGGATTGCCGGCAGGCAGTCTTTGGAAAGAAATCACCTCCTGATGATGCCTTGGTTTGAACATTTTTGTCAGCCTTGAAACTGTAAGCTTGTAAGCTAATAAATTCCCACTGTTAAAAAACAACAACAACCCATTTTATGGTATCTGCTTTCAGCAGCCTAGCAAATTAAAACAGATTTATTGGGGCGGATGTGGCTCAACTGGTTGGGCGTCCGTCTCCCATATGGAGGGGCCTGGGTTCGATCCCCAGGACTTCCCGGTAAAATAAATTTAAAAAATAAAATAAAATAAATTAAAAAAAAAAAAAAACTTAAAAAAAAAAAACAAAAAAAAAAAAACAGATTTATTGGCAAAGATGTTTCATTATACCCAGAATCTCTGGATTAGAATGTTGTGGTCTGTTGGGTGGAAGATCTCTGCAGTCTAATCTTTAGTGTCAAGGACCAGGAGATCTGTGGTTACCAGACGTCACAGGATTTTAAAAGCCATGAAGACAGAATTGGAGACTAGGAAGCTACTATGTATATAAAGATATTTTGACACAATGTATGTAACTTTGAAGGACTATATATCTTATCTTTTTTACATTTAAATAAACTTCATTTTAGAAGAGTTTTAGATTCACAGAAGATAAATGAGAACATGGTACAGAGAGTTTATATATATAGCCTACTTTTTTTTTTTTAGGTACTGGGACCAGGAATTGAACCCAGGACCTCATATGTGGGAAGCCAGAGCTCAACCACTCAACCACATCGGCTCCCCTGAGTTGGTTTTTTACTTTTCTTTGCTTGTTGTTTGTTTTTAGGAGGCACCAGGAACCGAACCTGGGACCTCCTATGTGGGAAGCAGATGCCCAACTGCTGGAGCCACATCCACTCCCAGCCTACTTTTTAAATTAAGGCTTTTTTATTCTGAAAATTTTCATAAGGAAATAAGGAACAAAAATTGATCAGTAGTAGAAAAAAAAATTATCATTTTTTTCTGTTCTGCCATTCCCTGCATGTGAGATTTTTTAGCAAATTACTTAGCATCTTTGAACCTGTTTTCTCACTTGTAAAATATAAATGAAACTAGTATTTCACAGGCTTGCTATGCTGACAGTATAATAAAATGCATGTTAAGTGTTTGTATATGGATACATTATAAAGTCTGAAGCACTAACCAATATTAGTTTTATTAATTATTCTGCAGTATCCTATAGTATTTTAACTGATTGAACACAGTATGTGAGCTGACATGTGGGGGTTAATATATTTAATTAGCTTGATATCATGTGGGCTGCCAACTCAAAATGAAAGGTTGCTAAATTGATGTTTTTTAAAAAAACAGAAACCATTAAACAATTAAATTTCCACTTGTAAAGCAAGTGACATAATTTTACTATGAAAAATAAGTGTCATAAAATTTTACATCATTTAATAATTTTCCCCAAGTGAAATATTTGATATGATGGATTAAGGATGTGATGAATAAATAGTTCTTAGGAGTATCTTGGAATCACTATGCCTCCTTCTTAGAATAAGGAGCAGAAAAATTGGCCAAGATTTGTGTCTGGTAGTGAGGTATAGGATTTTATGAACCAAAGAGGAAATGAGGATTTTCCTAACTTACTGAAGCACTTGGGGATGTTCCAATCTTGTAAAAGCTTCTAATAGACTATTAGCAATGGTTATCACTGGGTAATGTGATTTAGGCATAATTTTTATTTTCTTCTTTTAACTTGTCCAAATTTCCTACAATGAACATATATTGTTCTTTTGTAATAAGAGTTATTTAACTGCCACCTGTTGTCAATATTCAAAGTAGATGGTGAATTATATTACCTAGTCAAAACAAAAACAACTGAGAAGTGTTTATTTATCTTTCATTTGTAAAATTTTTCTGGTAAAAAAAAAAATGTCAAGCTTTCTGGGAAACTCCACCAATTACTAAGCATGTTTATTACACACTTCAGATTTCCAAGTTAAGCCACCCATGAAAGTGGAAAGATTCCAATAATGAACAGATGAAAGGATGTTTCTGCTTTGTTCACTTTTGCGATCTGTGATATATGATCAATGCAGCTCTAAAACCTTAGATTTTCTTTCATATAATAAGTAATAGTGACAGAAAGGGTGTTTATGTTCCCTTGGAAATTAGAATGCACACTAAAAATAAAGAGCAAAAGTTGTTGCTTTGTTGGTTTTTTTTCCCTTTCAAAAGCAAGGTCCAAATGAACCAGCTTGAATAAACATGGTATTGAAAATAGATAGTCATTTCAACCTGGGCCCTTTGCTGGTGACGTCATTGTGTTTCACACAGTTGGAAAGCCCAACGATGAGATGCAGGCGCGCTCAGTCCAAGGTGGACATAATCTTCACTGACCCGCAGCCTCAGCATCACCGGGAGCTGGTTAAACTGCAGAATCTCAGGCTCCGCCCCGGACCTACCACATCCACGTCTCCTTTTTGAGCAGAACCCCAGGTGATTCATATGCACATTAAAGCTTGAGAACCAGGGATATAGTGCATATTTTGGCTATGCACTATACCTAGCAGTACTGGCCAAGAGATTCAGCTGTTTTGGAGACACTTCAAGAATATGGAGGTAGATTGTTGGCATCAGTACTTCCAAAAAACTCATGTTCCTTTTTGTGGATTCCTTTAAAAGCCCAAACGTCTAGGCTGAACATTAAAAGTGGGGAAATTCAAAAGTATTTCCAGGCCTGTGTGAAAAAAAAAAACAACAACCCTGTGTTACAGGAATTCAATGTAATATTTTTTGTAATAATAGAATAATTGGAAATGACCTAAGGTTAAATAACAAGGGATTGGTTAAAGAAATTATAGTGCACGTAAGAGCTGCATAGTAGCTATTAAAATCCATGTCACAGAAGAAAGTTTATTGGCATGGTAGAATGTCCACCACTGTGTTGCTGAGTGAACAAAGCTGGCTATAGAACATGGTCTGATTTCATTTTGACTTTAGAAATACACACACACAAAGAACTGCAAGGACAGGTACCAATGTGTTAGCAGTGGTTACAGATTTGTAGCACTTTTTTATTTTGTTTTATTTTTATTGTGCTTTTGTCATTTTCTTCATTAAGCATGTATTTCTTTTGTACTCAGGAAAAAAAAAAACAAATGTTGGGGAAAAGAAAGAAAAATGATCAAGACACAGCCTTGTAGTTTTGGACATACAAAATAGAAAAATCTTTTCAACTAGAAACTCAGTTCTATTCACTCTGATTCAATTATAGCCAATATTCAATAATAACACTAACTTATTTTTGCACTATAGCAATGTTTCTCAATGTTGGCTACACATTAATATCTCATGGGGGATCTTAAATGAATCGGCCAACCAACCAAACAACAACAACAAAAATGGATGGATTCCACCCCCCACATCCACTGGGATTTTTATAAAGCTCCCTAGGGCTGAGTACCACTGCTCAGGATTGATGGAAGACAAAACCCTGTGGTTAGGTATTTTGTCTTGTCTATAAAGCACAATTTTTAAAGTACTCCCACCATTATTTACTCTATAACATTCAACATATATTGAGCTCCTAGATTATTCCATCTGTCTTACAGTAACCTGAGAAGTGAGTAGGAGAGGTATCATGAAGTCCATTTTATCCAAGAGATATCCCAGACCCACTGTTCCTTAGGGAAAGAACTCAAACCTGTGTTCCCAGAGCAAAGCCAATGCTGCTTCTGCATACCACGCTGTCTCCAGTGTCCCACATTTATGTTCGGCTTAGGGAAGGTGTGTTTCCTGTTCATGGTTCTTTTTCTTTATATATCTCAGGCATGTTTAGAAGGTTTGCACCTGAGGAATGGGACAGAGCCTTCTTTTACATAGAAAACTAGGTAGAATCAGCTCAAAAATGTCTGAGGACCACTGTCTAATCATCCTTTGGGGGTGCTTGGGTGCTTAAGGCTTCAGAGCTCAATCTAGGCACTGTAAGATAGAGCAGGCAAACCAGAGCTTTGATATGACAGCTCTCAGCTGAATCTGGATTTTGCAATGCTGCTCTATGAGAAGAGACCCCTGGACTAGTTGCAGCTCACCTACTGTCAAATGATTCCGCCCTGTTTAAGATGCTAGTTGTTTAGAAGACTGCTCTGTTTCTCTGTGAGTATTGTAAATACCTGACCTCCACTGTACCTTCACAATAAAAATGTATGTCTTGTTATTTTAAAATGGCAACATGACTAGTGCACTGTGGGAAATGGGCATGTTTTAAAAATAATAAAGTGCTTCACCATCAGCTGTACCAAAAAATAATAATAATAAAAAAATAAGAAAAGAAAAAAGAAAATGAAGCTGCTTATTCTAGATATACAGTTATTTTTGTACCTTATTTGTGATTAAACACGAATCATTTTGAACTGAAAGTGATCCCAATGTTTTTCTAAATCCCAAAAGTAAAACAACCAAATCTGATATTGAAACCAGAACCTCCCTGCTGATGAGGAAGCCAATGGCGGCCTTGGGCTTCCTTGGTCCCCCTTGGACGGCGCTGGTTGGCAGCCGTGCCGTTGCTGCCACCTCGTGGATATTGCAGATAGCGCAACCAGTAAGGCAACCTCAGCAATGCCGAGGGGAAAAGTGTGCTCAACAGCACAGCTGCCTCCGCTCAGCCAGACTTTGGTAAGGCTTCAGCTGAGCTCGCTTATTACCTGGGAAGACCAAAGGCCTGTGAAGTTTATTATGGGTTTGTGGTGTTTATTAACCCACAACAGTATTGTTTTTGATAGACAACCCAAGATTAAGGCTAATAAAGGACTCTGGGAATGTGGACTCGATAATTTTGTTGTCTTGAGAACAAAGAAGAAAGTTAGTAAATAGTACCTGGATCTTCCAGTAACTACTCCATCTTATAAATTACTGTTTTCTCTTGTTCCAGCCCACAGTCTGTCATTCTGGAAAATATGATATATTAATTTTTAGAGAAGCAATATTCACAGGGAGTAATCAGTGTCGGCACTGTACAGGTGTTTTTCCAGAGAAAAAGGTTACTATTGGAATTATTTATAAAGGATATCAGAACACTGAATATATTAACAAAGTGATTTTCATCTCTATGTTAAGTATCAGGAGATACATATGCACCAAATCAAATATATGTCATTCTAGTTGACATTTGAAAGGTCAAACATTATCCAAGAAAGATATCCTCCCACCTTCAAGGTGCTATAAACTCTTCCTTCCTGTCTGTTTCCTTTTTAATTTTATTTTAATTAAACTATTATGAAATATTTAAGTCGTGAAAAAAAGTAGAAAAATATGATATTGATTACACTTGACCCTACCATTCAGCTTAAGAGATACAGTATTATCAATACAGGCAAAGCCCTCTGTTTACCACAATTGTATCTCTTCCTTCCCATCACACGGAGGTTTCCACTCCTCTGAATTAGGTATTTATCATTCCCATTTGTTTCTTTATGCTTTGAGCAATACATATGTATTCGTAAATAATAGCATCAGTTTCCATGTTTTTAAAACCTTGTTTAAATCATTTTTTCCTGTAACTTGCATTTTTTCATTCAACACCATTATTGTGAGACTCATTGACTATATTAGCTTCCTGGGGCTGCAGTAACAAATTAACGCAAACCTGATGGCCTGACACAGCAGAACTTTATCATCTCACACTTGTGGAGGCTGGAAATCTGAACTCAAGGTGTTGGCAGGGCTGCATTTCCTCTGGGGCTCCAGGGAGAAGCTATCCTTTACCTCTCTGGCTTCTGGTGGCTCCAGGCATTCCTTGGCTTGTGGCTGCCTCACTTCAATTTTTGCCTCAGTCTTTGCATGGCCTTCTCCTCTCTGTTTTGTTTTCTCCTCATAGGTCTCTTATAAGGATATTTGTCATTGGATTTTGGGCCCTTCCAGGTAATCCTGCAAAGACTCTTTTTTCCAAATAAGGTCACATTCACAGGCTCCAGGGCTTAGGATATGAGCATATCTTTTGGGGGCCACCATTCACCCCTCTATATCCATATTGGTGCATATAACCAGTTTATTCTTTTTCATTGCTGTGTAGAGAAAGCCATTGTAGCCACGGCCATCATTTATTTATCCATTCTTCTCTTGGATATTTAGATTATTGGACGTTTCAGTTTTTTGTGATTACATGTTATGTTGCTGTAAATATTCTTATATATATATATATATTCCTCAGTGCACATGTACAAGAGTTTCTCTATAATAATCCTTTGGAGTAGTATTACTGGGTTGTGGAGCATGCAGATTTTAGTAATAAAGAAAAATTGGGAAGAAAAAAGAACCAGCTTAATAGATGTCACTCACCAAAATTTATATTGTTAAAATAACACAATAAAAATATTAAAGGAAATTTTTAAAGAAAATAAATAAAAACTAGGGCCACACACCCTTGCCTTTACCTCTGAACCATATTTTCCTGACAGAAACCTGGGTTTGATCTTCACTGGAGGCCATTTCATTTGCCATATGGAGAGGCTAGGAATGAGATACTTTTATTTTCAAAGCCCCAAATTCCTGACTACTATGTATTTAACAATTCTTTTATTAGCTTATCTCTCCTCATACATTTTACTATAGTTAGTGAGAAAAAAACAGGCAGCAACGTCAACACTCTTCCTGAAAATCTCCTTAGATAGGTTATCCAGTTAGCTTGAATGTTAACTTTTCTATTTTCCAGGCAAGAGAAAATACAGGTGACAGTGTTGCTAAACTTTCTACCACTATATAATAACTTCAAATAACGTTTTCCTCACTTTCCTTTAAGCCCTAATAGTTTCCCTCAAGAACCACCAGGCTTTCACTAACAGTCTCTACATGACCCTTCCAAGTTCTGCCTGCCACCCAGTCCTGAAGCCATTGTCACATGTTTTAGGACTTTGTTATAGCACCAAAATCTGTTCCTGCATAACAAATCACCTCCAAAAACTTAGTGACGTAACAACAGCAACGGCATGTCTATGCTCATGAATCTGCAATTTGGGAAGAACTTGAAGGGAACAGTTTACATGTGCACTACTCAGTCTCTCCTGGGGTGGATGGAAGGCTATAGGCTAGAATAACCTGAAAATTCGCTCACTCACATGTCTGGTGGTTGATGTTGGCTGTCAGCTGGAACCTCACCTGGGACTGTCATTGGAATACCTAATGTCACATTTCCAGGTGGCTGCTTGACTTCGTCACCAAAAGGTGGTTGGGTTCTCAGGGCAAGGACCCCAAGAGACAGAGCCAGGGAAAAATTAGCCTCAGAAGTCACAGTACTTTTTATTCTGTATTCCATACTTTAGAAGTGAGTCACTAAGATGGGCCCATATTTAAGGAGAGAGGAATTAGACTCCACCTTTTCTTTTTTTTTTTTTTTTTTGAGGTACTGGGGCTGGGGATTGAACCTGAGACCTCGAATGTAGGAAGCCAGTGCTCAACCACTGAGCCACATTGGCTCTCCTGAGTTGGTTTTTTCATTTGTTTACTTGTTGTTTAGTTTTTTGTTTATAGGAGGCACCAGGGACTGAACCTAGGACTTCCCATGTGAGAAGCAGGCACTCAATTGCTTGAGCCACATCCGCCCCCCTAACTCCACCTTTTGATGGGAGGATTGTGAAAGAATTTGAGTATGTGTTTAAACATCAAGAATAGGAATTCTTAGCTCCATTTTACAGATGCAGAAGCTGTGGTTCAGAGAGACTGACTTGCTGAAGATCTTACAATGAGTAAATTGGAACTATAAAGTAATTGCATTTTACATATTTAATTACATAATATGTAATGTACAACCCACAAAGCATTGGAATGCTAAAACATTTTGCTTAGGAAAGGAATGATGTAGAAGTGTGAAGGAGAAAGGGGCAAGTGCGGTAGTTTTAAATATGTCTTTGTACACACAAAATATTCCAATAATGTGAGAATATTTCCAGATCACTTGTTGTCCATGAGTGTAAAATCTGCAAATCCCCAAATGGCACATCTCTGGGTTCCAAAGAGTAATAATATGATTTCAGCTGAGCTTTCTTGGCTTCTTAAGATAAAGAAGAGGACCCATTAGCCATATGGGTTACGAACCAAGAAACTATTTTTTTGTATAGCAAAACATGAATTTATTTTGCTGTGTTTATTTAAAGAATTAGCCTGACATGATGGCCAGAAACATCTTCAGTCCTAACCTCAAAGCATCTACCTTGGTTCTATATTCCTATCAACTCCCCTCGAGTTTGACATATAATGCACATTTACCTCATTAACCCCATATTTAATGAAGACAACTGAACTTAGAGGGGCTCTTTGAGATAACATTGCATTTTACTCCTTGCTCTCTCGCAAAGAGGGAATATGTTCAGCAAATTTTGGACAAAGGTATTTTGGCCTCACAGTTAAACTTCTAATTTTTTCTTGTTGAATACCTCATATTTCTTTTTTTTTTTAAATATCCTTTATCTGTACCTGTGTGTGTATATATTCTTTATTTTACATATCTTCATGAAATACCATTTTAAAATTGTGGTAACATACATATAAGATAAAATTTGCCATTTTAACCATTTTTAAGTGTACAATTTAGTGGCATTAATTGTATTTATAATGGTGTACTATCATCAATCAAAACTTTTTCATCACTCCAAACAGGAACTCTACCCATTAAGCAATAGTTCTCCATTTCCCCTCCTCTCTGTCCCTGGCAACCTCTAATCTACTTTCTGTCTCTATGAATTTGCTTATGTTGCAGCCAGCCGGAAGTAACCCAAATGGCACTCTTGGGAGCATGGATTAACAAAGTTTTATTACGCACGGGCCCAGAGAAGAGTTCACTCTCCAAATTCTGAGCCCTGTTTTCCGCTTTTCATAAGTTTATATAGGTACAGTAAGTGTGCAAATTCCTGAGCAAGTGGGCAGGCAGGGTTACAAAGGCAGAAAAGCAAGGTTAGCTTATCTTTCTGAAAGCAGAAGGCCATTAGGGAGGAAAAGAGTCATTATCTGCATAGAGTTGTGAATTTCAATTCAAAGGGGCAGCCTGGGGTGCTTATCTTCCTGACATGGATTCCATGGAGAAAAGGGGAGGAAGGAAGGGAGAGAGGGACCAGGGACCGAGGGGAGTTTATTTTTTTTAAGCTGTGGGTTTCTGCTGAGGGTGGGGTTGGGGTCCGGGCACTTCCCTCATCACTTATTCTAGATATTTCCTATAAGTGAAATCATACAATATTTGCCCTAATGAGTCTGGCATCTTTCATTTAGCATAATGTTTTCAAGGTTCATCCATGTTGTAGCATGTATCAGAACTTCATTCCTTTTTGTGGCTTAATAATATTCCATTGTATGTATATCACATTTTGTTTATTCATTTACTGATGGACATTTGGGTTGCTTCCACCTTTTAGCTATTGTGAATAATACTGTTTGTTTGTTTTTTTAAAGATTTATTTTATTTATTTATCCCCCCCTTGCTGCTTGTGCTGCTGTGTCCATTCGCTGCGTGTCTTCTCTGTGTCTGCTTACCTTCCCCTTGCTGTGAGGTCTTGCCGCATCAGCCCATGGCGCCGCGCCAGCCGGCCTGCCCTCACAAGGAGGCGCCAGGAAGCGAACCCGGGCCTCCCATATGGTAAACGGGGGCTCTATCCACTGAGCCACACCCGCTTCCCTGAATAATACTGTTTTGAACATTGCTGTACAAATATCTGTTTGAGTCCTTGCTTTCAATTCTTTTCGGTATATGATACGAGTAGAATTGCTGGGTCATATGGCAATTCTATATTTAACTTTTTGAGAAACCACCAAATTGTTTCCACAGTGGCTGCATCATTTTATATTCCTATGAGCAATGCACAAGTGTTCCAGTTTCTCCACATCTTTGCTAATACTTATTTTCCTTTTTTTTCTTTAAAATAATTGTCATCCTACTGGGTGTGATGTGGTATCTCATTGTGGTTTTGATTGACATTTACCTAATGACTAATGATGCTGAACATCTTTTCTTGTGCTTTTTTTGGCCATTTGAAAATCTTCTTTGGAAAAATATCTATTCCAAATCCTTTGCCCACTTTTTAATTGGTTTTTTTGTGTTTTTGTTGTGAGTTATGGGAGTTCTTTATACATTCTGGATATTAAATCTTTATCGGACACATAATTTGCAAATATTTTCTCCCATTCTTTAGGTTGTTTTTTCACTTTCTTGATTGTATCCTTTGATTCACATAAGTTTTAAATTTTGATGGAGTCCAGTTTATCTATTTTTGTTGTGATTGCTTGTAATTTTGATGTCATATCTAAGACTCCATTGCCTAATACAAGGTTTGAAGGCTTCCCCTGTGTGTTCTATTAACAGTTTTAATGTTTTAGTGCTTACATTTAGGTCCTTGATCATTTTGAATGAAAGTTTATATATGGTGTGAGGTAGGGGTTCAATTTCATTCTTTTTCATGTGGATATCTAATTTTCCCAGCACCCTTTATTGAAGAGACAATCTTTCCCCATTGAGTGGTCTTGGCATCCCTGCCAAAAATCAATTTATTACATGGGGGAGTGGATGTAGCTCAGTGGTTAAGCTCCTGCCTCCCATGTATGAAGTTCTGGGTTCAATCCCCAGTACCTCCTTAAAAAAAATCACTTGGTTGTAGATATGAGGGCTTATCTCTGGACTCCCAATTTTATTCTTTGGTCTAAATGTCTATCCTTATTCCAGTACCAAACTGTTTTGATTAGTGTGCATTTGAGGTAAAAAAAAAAAAATTTTTTTTTGAGGTAAGTTTTGAAATTGGGAAATAAATGTCCTCCAACTTTATTCTTATTTTTCAAAGTTGTTTTGATTATTCAGGGTCCCTTGCAATTCCATATGAATTTGAGGATTGGCTTTTCCATTTCTGAAAAAAAAAAAAAAAAAAAAAGGCTGTGATCAGTATTGCATTGAATCTGTAGATTACTTTGAATAGCATTGATATCTTAACAATATTAAGTCTACTGTGTTTGTGCTCTTCTTTTAAAAAATTTATTGAAGTATGTGATTCATACATAAACATACCTAAACCACAATTGTATAGTAAAAGTTGTGAACTTACAAAACAAACGTGAATATCATCATACAGGGCTCCCATACATCACCCCACCACCAACACATAACATTGCTGTGAAACATTTGTTGCATACTATGAAAGAGCATCATCAAAATATTACTACTAACTATAACCTATATCTTAAATTTGGTGTATTTCCCCCCCAACCCTCCCAATTATTAAGACCTTTTTTAGTAGTGTATATTTGTTATCACTCATAAGAGAATGTTCTCATACTTGTTCTGTTAACTTGTTCTGTTAACCGCAATCCATCTCCCTGTGTTGTATAGTCCCGTGTTTTGTACAATCAATTCAAAGTGTACACTCATTGGCTCTCAATTTCATCACAGAGTTGTGCTGTCATTACCTCAGTCAATTTTAGAATGTTTTCATTACTCCAAAAGAAAAAAATCCCATACTGCCTTTTACTCCCTGTTGTTTTCCCTTTGAATTGATATAATATATAATTGATATAATATGTAATTGATAATATAATATCTTCTTTGACATTGTTGCAAATATATTACACTATAACTATTATCCATAAGTTGTATTAGTTGTAATTTCCCCATGTATCACAATATTCTTAACACTTTGTAAAAGGAGAACATTCTTATATTTATACAATTAACCACAATCTTCATCCACCACTGAAATCACTATGTTATAGTCCCTAGATTATCCTCTAGCTTCCTTTCAATTGGAATTTACACCCACAGACTACCCCTTTCAGCCACAATCACATTTATAAATCAAAGTGTTAGTTATACTCACTATAATGTGTTACCATCAACTATATTCATTTCCACACTTTTATAGTAAACCT
>JAQZBX010091080.1:0-12433 GCA_029593785.1 Cabassous unicinctus
ACATATTAACAAAGCATACAATTCATCCAAAGTGTACAATCAATGGTATTTTGTATAATCACATAGTTGTACATTCATCACTTCAATCGTTATTATAACATTTTCATTATTTTAATAATAATAAACAAAAAACAGACAAACAAGAAAATTCCTCACCTCTCAACCTCCATATTTCCCCTGCTGTACGTAGCTGCTATTTCTGGCTATTCTTGCATAATTATTTATTTATTTATTAAACAGTTTTTTTTTAAATATATATTCACATACCATACGATCTATCTAAAGTGTATAAGCAATGGCTTTTAGTATAATTACAATGTTGTGCATTCATCATCACAAAAAATTTTAGAATTATTTCATTACTCCAAAAAGAAAAACTGCACACCCCTTGGAGCTTCCATTTAAAACAGCAATTCTTTGTAGTCGTTGACCATCTCTTTACACAGCCAATGAAAAAGGTCACCAATTTAATTGTTTGCTTTTAACATGATTGACAATTTGACAGTTTTATCAGCTTCATTAACTACTTGTCTTAAATCTTCATACATGTTCTGGAGACCAGGTGGAGGTCGCCTGCCATGCTGCTTCAATGTGTGGCAACAGACTTTGGTGAGGAAGTAACCTTGAGTTGGACTCTTTAGGGCCTTTTAACTGTAAGCTTCTACCCCAAATACCCTTCATAAAAGCCAACAGATTTCTGGTACTTTGCATCAGCACCCCTTTGGCTGACTAATACACATATTATTTACTTGTTTATTAGAGTTGTTTTCGTGTTTGTTTGTTTTTTAGGTATCAGGGAAGGGACCAGCGATTGAACCCAGGACGTCGTATATGGGAATCCGGCCTTCAACCACTGAGCCGCATCAGCTTCCCTGAGTTGGTTTTATCATTTGTTTTGCTTGTTGTTTTGTTCTTGTATTTTCAGGAGACACTGGGAACCGAACCCGGGAGCTTGAGCCACATCCGCTCCCTAGAGTTATTTTTATGATCTCTGTATTAGTCTGCCAAAGGGGTGCTGATGCAAAGTACCAGAACTCTGTTGGCTTTTATAAGGAGGGTTTATTTGGGATAAAAGCATACAGTTCCAAGGCTATAAAAAGTCCAACTCAAGGCACCACAAGAGGTGCTTTCTCACCAAAGTCAGTTGCTACGTGTTGAAGCAAGATGGCCACCAATCTTTGGCTGGTCTCTGCTTTCCCCGCTGGACTTACCCTTTCCTCTTGAACTCTGTGGGTCCAGCCTTTTGAGGCTTTATGCTTAAATGATTCTCTCTCTCCTAGCATAGGGCTTGTTTCTTTCCAGGCCTCCTATATCAGTCTCGGCTAGTCTGCTCTCTTTCTAACCTCAGCTGTAAGCTATCAGGCAAATGGTTCATCTCTCCCCAGGGCCTCAGCTGTTTAAGCCTTCTCCTTTCTGTCACATGGTAGGATAACAAATGACAGAACGTTCTCTATTTTTGTGTGAGTCTGTTTGTATCAGACCCAGCAAGGGAGTGGAGACTCAACCTGAGTCATGCCTTACTGATGTAGTGGAATCAAAGCCCTAAAGCGATCTTATCAAGCAACCTAATCAAAGGCCCCTCTGCTGAATTTAATGCAGTCAAAGGGTATCACACCCAGAGGAACAGATTAATTTACAAACATAATCTTTCTCTTTTGGGGATTCATAAAATAATCTCAAACTGCAAAAAAGTTTCTCACTCCCCTCTTGCCCACACAGGAATGTAAGCTCTGCAAGGTAGGGATTTTTTGTCTGTATTCACTGCTATATCCCAAGCAGGTAAAACAGTCCTGGCATATAGTAGGTACTCAACAAATATTTGTAGAATGAATGAATGAACTGGTAGGGTGGGCTCCTGAATGAATCCCATGACCAACGGCACAGGGATGGCATCAAGACCCAAACTCTCTTTATGTCTCTCCTCTGTGGTCCTCAGTGAGAGCTTTGTCTGTGGCTGGTCCCCGCTGTAGTTACAAGATGGCTGCCGGTGACAGTTGGCATTATCTTGTCCACATCTATGAAGATCTGTGGTTGGGCAAACTTAGGTAGGAGCCCCAGCTGTAGGGAGGCAGTGGGGATACACATTCACTATACATGCAGAGAGCTTACACGCATCAGGATCCACCTCTTCTCTGAAAGCCAAGTTGGAGACTTAGAGCCTGAACATGGACTGGGCTGTGTGGAGGCTGATGGATACCTGATCGAAGGAAGTGAGGCTGATGGGGGTGGGGATGATATGTAGGAAACCAACAATACCCATTACTACACATTGATTTTAACTTCCAATTAAAGTAAAACACAGAAAGACACACCACATCATAAATGTGCAGCCAGATGACTTTTCACAAACTGAACACACCCGGGAAACCAGCATCCAACATTACCGTCCCCTGTCTCCCTTAATTACTCATCCACCAAGGGTAACCCTTAGCATGATTTCTAAAAGCATAGATTAGTTTTGTCTTTGAACCTCATATAAATGGATTTAGATGGTAGGTACTCTTCTGTGTCTGGCTTCTTTCCTTCAGTGTAATGTTTGTGAGAGGCATCTTAATGTTCTGTGTAGCAATAGTTCATTCATTCTCACTGCTGTATAGTATTCCATTATATAAGAATATCACAATTTACTTAACTATTATACTCTCTGTACTTGTGGGTAATCGCAGGGTTTGGGCTATTACAAATAGTGCTGCTATGAATATACTTATGCATGTCTTTTGGAGTGGAATTGCTAGATCATAGGGTCAGCATAAGTTCACATTTAGCAGAGCAGCATTATTGATTTTTTTTTTTTAAATCAATTAGTTCAAAGGATAAAGAGAAAAAAAAAAAGTCCCTTCTCCCTTCCTCCTAACTGCCAGAAGTAATCTTGCAACTGTCTTTTACTGAACATCTATTAAGGGCAGCATAGTGAGCAGCATAACACAAGAACTCAGAGACTTGGTGACTTGGTAGCTGTGACTCAAGGAATGGGGAGGCAATAGGATGCCAAGTTTCTGAGCCTGGGTATTAGCATAAAAAAGATGTTTGGATTTGTTTCTGAAAAGGATGAGTCTGAAGTGAGAGGCAAGGGTAGGCATCCAATAAGCCAGACATTTGTTCAATCAGTAAATAATAGGTAAGAACCAACTGTGTGCCAGACATTGCTCTGGGCACTGGGGATATACTAGTAAACAAAGGTAAAAGTCCCGCCTTCTTGGGACTTAACCTTCTAGCAGCAGGAGACAATTAACAAAACATTAGCAAAGTACTCGGTATATTAGATAGTGATTTGTGCTGTGGAAAAGAATAAAGCAGGTAAGAGGATGTGTGTGCATTGATTGAGGGGGACTTCAAATTTCAACAGAATGTTGAGGAGGAGGTCTCACTGAGAAGGTACCATTTGAGCAAAATTTGAAGACAAGAGCAAGCTCACAAATATTTTGGGAAGTGGCTCAGTTTTTAAAATGTTAAATCTCAGGTATTTACAGAACATCCAAGAGTTTATGCCATATAAAGAAGTGGAAATACATAATACAGATATGTAGGCTCTTAGTTTATCCTGAGTGGGAAATAGTGGGTTGCCTTCCAAAACCTGAATCCAACCAGAGAGGGGCTGACACCTGAAAAGTTGGGGAAAATAAACAAATTGACAAGGATTAGAGTGTTCTTGAACAAAATCTTCCCTGAATATTTCATTAAACTGTATTGTATTGTATTGTATTGTATTGTATTTTAATAAGGCCCCATCAACAAGAGTTTAAGAAACAAGAAAAGGGAAAAGTACACACCCAGACATGGGCACAGGCATGCTCCAGGGTGAGATGCCTAAACTTGAACTTTTAAACAAATTTTTCTAAGGAGTGTTATTATGTTCTACAAGTCTGGAGCCCTTAAATTTGGTTTATAATACCAGGTGAAGTAAACCTTCCCTATCAGCCCACAGTTTTGGTGGGGGAGAGAATATGAAAATATAAAATTTAAAATATTATAATGCTTGGGAAAGACTTCCTCTCTGAGGGGTCACTGAGAGGTGACACAGAAGCTAGGAAATGAGGAAGTCAGGGGGTGATGGATTCCTCTAGGTTCTTAGCTATGTTACATAAAAGAACTTAAGAACATGCTGGTTTAATTAGGCCAGTAAAAAGAACTTATTGAGACCTGGGAGAAAAGAACAGAGTTTATTGAGAAATGGGAGAAAAGAAGAGGATTATGCACCAAGATATTGATGCGGATCCTCTAGATAGAGACAGCCTTTTGGGCTTGCGGGCTACCTTTATTAAGCTATTATTTACTCCTCCCTTTCCTAATGTTGGAGGAGGGGCCCCAACTATTTGCTGTTCAGATTGGTTACCCCACCCATTAGTTCCCCAGGGGGCCAACAGTGCGGCCCCTTGAGGGTAGCCCGGGCCTTCCCTTGACTCCAAATGAGATCTCATTCCAATCTCGTTCCAAATGGAGTTCTTGTGGGGTCCTTCTGGCAGCCATCTTGGTGGGGTCTTTCCCTCAGGCGGTTTCTAGGTGGGGTTCCATGGCCACATATTTCACGGCCATCTTTTTCTGCCAGGTGTTAGACTCGTCTTCCCTTTTCCTAAACTAACCTGCCTCAATGAGGATGGGGGAAGAATATTGCAGGCCAAGGAAAGAGGGTTTCTGGGGGCACAGGGAAGGGCAGTGTGCTTCTAGCCTGGGATAGGGCAGAGGGAGCCACAGGTAAAGGGCCTTGAACGTGACTCTTCTCACCAACGGTGAAAGAGATTGTTCTTTCCATCTTGGACGGCTTCATTGGGCCATTATTGGGGAGCAGTACACATCTTCTCTGAGCAAGGCACAGGCTTGGGACCCATTGTTCTGTCAGAGGTTCAGGAAAGAGGTAAGGGCTGGAGACTGCATTTGGGAGGACAACTGTGTGGAGTAAAGACACCGGAGAGAGCCATGAAAAGGGAAAAGAAAAAAAAAAATTAAGGTGAGAAAGAACTGGAGCAAAGAGCTGGAGCTCTCCTGAGAGGTTGAGTGAGAAGAGTGAGCCAGGCTTCCTTCCACTGGCCTCTGGAAGATGGCGGCCCCTCAGCGCGTTTTCTCCTATGGATAACTCCTTCCTCTTGAAGTGTCTCCTCCCTTGTATCTGGGACCTCATTCTTTCCTTTCTCTGCCATTCCATTCCTTAACTTCCCACAGGGGACTTGTGCAAGTCTGTGGTTTCCATCTAGTCTCTTCCTGCTTTGGAAAGAGAGAGAGCAAGAGGAGGGAGGGAGGAAGGAAGACTGGCAGAAAGAAAGGAATGGGAAAAGATTCTGGAAAGCACTCCACTAATATCAGTCTGATTTTCATTTTTAGGGGTTGACCTTTAATTTTAAAACTCAGTGAACTATTAGCATCATAATAAAAGTTTATTAATCAGGGTTCAACAAATATAAGGCATTTCATTTCTAAACCTGCATCTTCTTACTAATTGAAACTGAAAAGTGTTTTGTACAAGAAAGTCCACGTGTTGGGCATGGTCATGTCTTGTCCACCTTGGGGGCTCTCTCTTTAGGGAGAATGTGGACCAGCAACCCTCCCCTTAGATCCTCCCAGGCAAGAGGAGCCCCTGCCCAGGCCCTGTGCTCTGGTTCTCCTCTGGTTGTGCCCTTTCTCACTGGGCGAGGAGTCCACAGGGCTAAAGGGCCATGCCCATCCATAGCCCAGGGCCTCCCCCTTAGATCCCAGAACTCCCTGCCCAAATAACCCGAACCAGCCACAGGCCTGGGCAGGGCATCTCCTCTGGTCCAGCCTCCATAAGGCCAGTGAGGTGCTCAAGCCTGAGTGTGGCCAAGCGGGGCTGTCTGTGGGGCTTGAGGGGGGGCTTTGGGGGAGGGGTGTTGGGGCTGGCTCTGGGCCCTGCGTGGCCACATGCATCACGCAAGGCCCCTTCTGGTGTAGGTACGTGATGGGAAGAGATGGAGCCATGAATGAGCCCTGCCCCTGCACCATATTCCAGTGCAGAACCCCAAGGAACTGGAGACTTAAATACCATCCTGGTCTTCCAGGACATTAGGATATTATTTGTCAAGGTATTTAGAAAGAATATATTTTATTTAATGTTTTTAGTTTAATAATTTTTAAATACTCAGACATGTGAAATATGGGCCTCCATTTGTACTCTTGCTTGGCACCCTGCAGATGTCGGGCAGACCAGGTGCTGGGAGGTGGAATGACATGGCTGGGGAATCTATGAGTAGTCACATTTTGACGGGAGGAGTGATAAAAAGGAGGTACAAATACAGTTCGTGCAACAGAAGCATTTCCTTAGCCTGTTCAGCCCTAAGAGGCTTGGTAGGAAATTGTGTTACACAGTATCATAAATTAATAAATAGTGTATCTTGGCTTCCTCCACTCCAGCCTTTTTCCTTCTATGTTCTCAGTAGTGTCAGATGTAAAATGGGCTGACTTCACATCAGAAGTGCAGGGAAGTACAAACATTACTGATCTAAGAAAGTAATCTGACAAAAATATGATTTAATTTATTGGGAGATATTAAATACACATAAACATATGCTTCAAGATGAACATTACATTTTGTTGATATGTATAATGTGAGAGCGTGGTTCTATCAGAGAGTGAAATCTGTTAAAGAGAGAATTCGGAAAGCTTTTTTATGGGTGTGCTTCTGAGAAAGAGCTTCTGGAGAGGTATTCCGGCTGGAGTTGCTCCCCCTCAGAAATGACAATGGTTTAAGCTCAAATGACTTTCAAATCTTTATGGCCAGCCCCGGCCCGTCTCTCGAGGGGAGACCCACGTATCCACCCGCAAGTGGATACACCTCCGCCTGGCTCCCCGCCCCCAACATTACTTATTTTACATTTGTTATTGTCACATACACACATACACACGACTCTAAGCTCCTTGAGGGCAGGGAGCCTTGTCTGGTTTATTAACATCTGTATCTCTAGTGTCTAGAACAGTTCCTAACATGGAGTGAGTGTTTAATAAAAATCTCCTGAATAAGTGATGGATGCTGATGCTTTACTTCATGCCTTTATTTACTTTGCTCAGATAAGGATACATGGCCTGGAGATGAGGTGGCTCAGGGGATTGAGTGCCTCTCTCCCATACCGGAGGTCCTGGGATTGGTTCCCGGTGCCTCCTAAAGAGAAAAAAAAAAAGCAGACAGGGAAAGCACATGGTGAATGGGCACAGAGAGCAGACAGCGAGCGCAAAAACAACAAGGGGTGGGGGGAGAATAAATAAATAAATCATTAAAAAAAAATCAAAACTACAATGAGACATCATTTCACACCTATCAGAAAGGCCACTATTAAAAAGACAGGGAACTACAAGTGTTGGAGAGGACGTGGAGAGATAGGAACACTTCTTCACTGTTGGTGGGAATGCAGAATGGTACAGCCACTATGGAGGACTGTTTGGCAGTTCCTAAAGAAGTTGAATATAGACTTGCCACGTGACCCTGCAATACTGCTACAGGGTATATACCCAGAGGAACTGAGAGCAGTGACACAAACAGACGTCTGCCACACCGATGTTCATAGCAACATTATTCACCATTGCCAAAAGTTGAAAACAACCCAGGTGTCCATCAACAGAAAATGGATAAACAGACTGTGGTCTATTCACATGATAGAATATTATGCAGCTGTAAAAAGAAATGAAGTCGTAAAGCATATGACAACATGGATGAACCTGGAGGACATTATGTTGAGCGAAGCAAGCCAGACATAAAAAGACAAATACTGTATGAATGCATTACTATGAACCAAATATATTGTGTAACATATTGTTTGATTAAAAAAAAATTTTATATGTATCCAGTACATTTAATTGAGAAATGTATATATTTATTCATCTGTGTTTACTTTTTAGTTTTTAATTGTTTATATTTTCAATTATTAAATGTACAAAATAAAGTAAAAAAAAAAATAGATGCATGGCCTTTTAAATGTCTCAGGTCAAATCTGATCACACCTTTCCTGGGCTTCAAATCATTCACCAGTTCCCAAAGGATTGTCCTGGGTCCTTGGCTTGACATTCAAAGCCCTCTGTGAACTGCCCCTGCCAAGCTCCCCAGCTTGTCCCAAACATTTCCTCAAATGCCCCCTCTGGTCACACCTCAGGACTATGGCATGGCTTGTTGCCTTTGTAGCAGACGTCCCCTCTTCTGCATTGTCTTTCCTCTTCTTCCTCCTTGGGGTCTGTTGGGTATTGAATTACATCCCCCACAAAAGGCGTGATCAGGCCCCACTCCTGGTCCTGTGGGTGTGGACCTCTTGTCAATAGGATCTCTTGAAGATGTTGCTTCGGTTAGAGTGTGGCCCAACTGTATCAGATTGGGCTGTAATCGAATTGCTGGAGTCCTTTACAAGTAGAGTGAAAGAAAGAAAACCATGGGAGCAGCCAGAAATTGAAAGTCAAGGGAACCCAGAGGAGAAAGGAGAAGGTGCCGCTATGTGTATTGCCATCCATGCTGACACCTTGATTTTGGACTTCTTCTAGCCTCAAAACTATGAGCCTACTGTTTAAGCCAACCCACTATATGGTATTTGTTTTAGCAGCCGGGAAACTAAAAGAGTCTCACTCTAATTCTTCATTCAAAAGCCAATTCCGGGGGGCGGATGTGGCTCAAATGGTTGGGCATCCATCTGCCATATGGAGGGACCTGGGTTCGCTCCCCGGGACCTCCTGGTAAAATAAAATAAAAAAATACATATATACAGAAGGTGCATGGGCTGCCAGACTCTGTGTGCCGGTGAGCCGCCAGGTCCCAGGAGCCAGGCAGCAAGATGATGACGTAACAGGAGAAAGACAAGACGAGACGCTCCAAAAAAAACCAGGAACCGAGGTGGCGCTGGTGGCAGAACACCTCTCTCCTACATCGGAAGTCTCCAGGATCGAATCCTGGTGAAGACTGGAGGAGGAGGATGAGAAGAGATGGCAGGAAACAGACACAGAGAATTGCCCAGTAAATGGACACAAAACAGCAAAAACGGGGAAGAGGGGGTTTAAAATGGATAAAGTAAATAAATAAATCTTAAAAAAAAAAAAAAAAGCCAACTCCAATGTCATTGACTCCCTCCTCTCTGCCACCCTAATACTATATGCTTTGTTGCATATTCCACACAATCCACGTTATTGTGTTTTCTTAGCTGTCTCTATTTATCTGTGACTCCCTGGAGATCATCTCTGCATCGTTAGCACCTAGCACATCAAGAGCCTCTGGAACCAGCATCCATCCTACTTCCCCACACCCTCTGACTCTCCTGATGGCCTGGCCCCAGACCAAGCGCTGCATGGTGCAGTTTCAGGCCTAGTACATCATGCTGCACCCTCCTGTTCCACCATGTTTCACCAGGGTACTGCTGGCCTCTGGAATGCCTGCTGGCTTTGCCCTGAGGACATCTTTGTTTTCTACAACTGCTTGTCTGGCTCTTGACTCACTGGGGCTGCCCTGCTCCCCTGCATTTGCTTGGGCTCAGATTCCGCAGTTTCCAGATCCTTTCCAAGTCCACTTGACCTGCTGCCAGTGGCTAGCCTTCACTAAGCCAGAGCAGTGGGCACTGAACCAGGGCCTACTGAACGCGGGTGTCCTGTGGCCAAGGGAGGTGACTTTCAAAGACTGCAGAGAGGTGAAGCAAAATAAGTTCCAAGAAGTGTTCATTCAATTTAGCAATGGCAGGGGTGGATGTGGCTCAAATGGCTGGGCATCCGTTTCCCATATGGAGGGACCTGGGTTCAATGCCTGGGACCTCCTGGTAAAATAAAGAAAAATATAGAAGGTACCTGGGCATGCAATCAGGCCCCACAAGCGGGTGAGCCATCTGGCCCCACGAGTGGGTGAGCCCCCAGGCCCCCCTGAACCACACAGCAAGATGATGCTGTAACAGGAGAGAGATACAGGGGAGAGCCAAGACGAGATGCACCGAAAAACCAGGAACTGGAATGGTGCAGATAGCAGAACGCCTCTCTCCCACATCGGAGGTCCCCAGGATTGAATCCCCATGAAGACAGGAGGAGAAGGATGAGAGGAGAGGGCAGGAAACAGACACAGAGAATTGTCCAACGAATGGACACAGAAACACAAAAACAGGGGTGGGGGGTTTAAAATGGATAAAAAAGTAAATAAATAAATCTTAAAAAAAAAAAAATTAGCAATGGAGACTTCACCGGTGAACTCTGAGAGATGGTTTTCAGAAGCATGATGAGAGAGGTCAGGTCTTAAGTGGTGGCAGGAGAGTGGGTGCTGGAAGCATGGAGGCAGAGAGATGGATGCTCTTCAGTCGTGCGGGAGTGGGAGAGAGAGCGGTGGAGTGGCGGCCTGAGTGGTAGCCAGTCTGAGGTTTTAGATCTAGCGTCCCGAGCACTGTGCAGATGCTGCTGTGCTCTGCCCCTCTCCTCTAAGATCCCCTTGCTGTTCTGGCCTGCCAGCCTGACTGCCACCGGCCAGCACCTATGTCATTGAAGTTGGGGTTTCTCAGCCTCGGCTTTGTAGCATTTGGGGCCAGATCATTCTTGTTGGTGGGGAGCTGTCTTGTGCATTGTAGGATGTTTAGCAGCATCTCTGACCTCTCCCCACGAGACACTAGTACAAACCTCCTCTACTCCCAAGTTGTGACAACCAAAAATGTCTCCAGACATTGCCTGGGGAGCAAAATTTCCTCCAGTTGTGAACCACTGGTTTAAGGATGTGGAAACTCACTTTGCCCAAGCACACAGACCCCTACCTCCCTGCAGCCCTTTACCAATGACTGACAGGTGTGGGGGGATGAAAACCCCAGGTCCCTCACACATGGGCTGGGGGTACTTCAAGGCGTGTGTTTTGCCACGTTTTCCAGTTTGCCCTGCAGGATTCAGCCCCAATTGCTCACTCTTGTTCCTGGCTTAATAATGCACCCACTCGTGATGGCGTCCCCTTTCCTGTATCACTCCCTCCACACCCCATCCCCTCCACCTACTCATTTCCCCTGCAACTCCCAGTAAACTTCTGAGCTCAGGGTCTGCCTCAGGGGGTGATCCAAGCCAAGGCAAGTACGATTGAAAACAGAAGTTTCAGAAAAAAGAAAGAGATGAGTAAAGTAAGGAGGTGGTTGGAGGAAGAAAATACATGTCATCAAGAATCCAAGGGCAGGGAAGAAGAGGTGGCTCAAGCGATTGAGGCCCCACTTACCACATACGAGATTCCAGGTTTGATTCCCGGTGCCTCCTGGAGAGGATGAGCAAGATGGCGAGCTGGCGCAGCGAGCTGATGCAGCAAGATGACACAACAGGGAGACACAAGGAGGAAACACAATGAGAGACAACAAAGCAGGGAGTGGAGGTAGCTCAAGCGATTGAGTGCCTCTCTCCCACATGAGAGGTCCCAGGTTAGGTTCCCAGTGCCTCCTAAAAAGAAGATGAAAAGACACAGAAAGCACAAAGCAAATGGACATAGAGCAAACAGCAAGCGCAAACAATGGGGGGTGGGGGGAGTGGGAAGGGAATAAATAAATAAAAATAAATTAAAAAAAAAAAGAACCCAAGGGCAGGATGAGTCTCTGAGCTGGTAAGGGAAAGAAGTACGGAGGAACAGGAGGGATTGTGCTGCGGAGGAAGCTGGATCAGGAGTAGGTACTGTGTGGCTCTGACTTCTTCAGTTAAATAGGAGAAGAAGCTGCAAAAGGGAGGAAAAGGGGTGTGGAATTTTCCACACCGTGTTCCAAGAGAAGTTACTGTTCTTCAAGATGTTATAGGTCATGGTTATCAAAAGAATTCCATGTTTAAAGAAGTCCAGGCAACTTGCATGCTATAGGGTGTTCCATAATGTTTATCTGTGTAGTCAGAGGTCTGATAAGCTGTTCAGCAAAGAGACTAGTGCAACATTTTTTTAACCTAGCATTTTCCAAATTTATTTTGCCATAGAACCTTTTTTTCCCCTACCCTCTTCATTAAAAAAAAAGAGTAATAATAATGATAACATCTTAAAATACACCTGTAAACTTTGGAACACATCTGGGAACCAGTTGAGGGGCTCAAGAGGGCACTATTCATAAGATGCTATTGCTTTCAGGCTCAAACCTTCAGGTATTGCTGGGATGAGCGTTCAGTTTCTGGTTTGCCAGTTATAGCAGGTCCCTTCTCAGATGCTCTGGGGAATTACTAGAAACATGCATATAACATCTGAGATTTCATCTCTCTGCTTTTACTGAAGGGGCTTATAAGGCAAAGTTGTGGGTACTTCTAGGGGGTGCTTCTTACAACTGATACTGATAAAATCCTAGTGACTTGTAGTTTTTGTGCAGTAAAGAGGCCATTTTCTGTCTTGTAGTTTGTTGGCCTAATTTTGTGCTAATTTTGTATACGACCTTGCAGTCTTCTTAACATTTCACGTAATCCATAATGCTTGTGATCTGAGCTACTTTTAATGGCTCTTAATTGAGCCAAATACAATTTCTCATTTTACACCCCCCCAAAGATGCTATTGCGG
>JAQZBX010091081.1:0-12430 GCA_029593785.1 Cabassous unicinctus
CACTGAAGTATATGTTTGAAGGTGGTTAAAAGGAGAAATTTTACACCCTCATAATGATAGGCATGTTTGTTTTGGTAAGTTCACAACTTTTATGATACACTTACTGTTTATGGATGTTCATGTATGAATAATAAACTTCAATTTTTAAAAAAAGCTTTAAAAAGGGGGAAATTTTAGACTGTATACAGGTTAGAATAAAAAATTTTTTTAAAATCATGGAACTGCCACAACACAAAAAATAAACACTAAGTTAAATCATGAACCATAGTTAATATTACAATTATTAAAATGTGCTTTCATCAGTTGTAACAAATGTACCACACTAGTGCAAAGTGTTAATAATGGGGATGTATATGGGAACACTGTATATTATGCATGATTTTTTTGTAAACCCATAACTTCTCTAATAAAATATATATATATATATATATATAAATGTCACTCCAACCAGCTTTATCATAATGAAATGCTCCAGAAATTTCCAATAAGTATGTATTATCTCTTAAAAGACACCATAGCTCCTACAGTAGTTATACAATATAAAATATACTCAGTCCTGTACTTCCTTTATTACCTAAATTGAAGCGATCATATGAAGGCTATTTTAAGTCTTTTCTGGTAAGTATGCCTTTAATTATATAATTTTTTATTTCTTTCTTTTCCTAAAAGATTAATAGCATGATATACCTAGGAGGAGAAGGGTAGAGGGGCAGCTAGAGATAACCTATAATCCTCTACCACTAGGCATAACTATATCTTAAAACAATTTTGTAAAACAATCCAAATAAATTAAAAACAAACCTTTCAGCTCTTATATCTCAGTATGATTTTTATAATGTCACTAAACACTCACATGAAATTCAATACCAACATGAAGTTATTTGTTTTTCACATTATATTTTCTATTATCTACTGCACACAATTTTTGTCAGGGCTACTGTGTAGCTGTACTAAATGTAATGTCTGACTTAAAATCATCTGTAATCTTTCACTTAGCCTTGTAAACTTGGTCAAGCTATTTAAGTATGTAAGTCTCCCATTCCTCATTGTAAAGTGATGATAATAATATCCTCCTTACAGTAGGTCTGTAAGGATTAAATGTTTCAGAAATCTGCAGCATATAGTACATGCTTAGCACAATAACTTGTACTAAAATAAATTACACATATGAAATTGCTTTGTATGTTCTAATGCATTATAGAAATGGTACTATTATCATCACCGACATATTATACAAAAGATTATATCCTCTTTACTGTTAAAAAAACTCAAACCTAATAAGGTTGCTTTAGGACTAAATGAAATACCTTGTGTGAAAAATGTTTCAGCACAAAGCAGGCTCTCAGTAAATGTATTTTTAAAAATCTACACATAAAAGTCAAAATGAAGACCGGAAGATTTAGTACATTATCTAGTCCAGACTATTATATGATTTCAATACTTACATATAATAGCCTCTCATTTATAAATCAGAATATTATGTTCTATATTAAAATCATCAATTATTAATGCTTTGCATCCAAAGACCCTCATGTAACGTTATTAGAGCCAATATAATGTGCATTCCCCTTACAGGACATTAGTTTTAGTATAGTAAAAGAGATATACATATATATAATTATATAAATATATAATATTGCTTCCAATATATCTAGACAAATAATTTAATATACTGCACATGACACAAAATTAATTCTGAAAATGAATATATTGTAATCTTTCTAATACTAGGATTTTGCCAAGAATTTTACATACCTCAATTTTTCAAAATCTTTAAATATATGATTCATTTTATATTCAACTTACTCTTTAGACAATATGTATCTATATTTATATATTTAACCACACACATCCATCAGTTTTATCTCCTCTCCTCCCCTCTCCCAGAGTCAAGTCTCCCATTTCCAGCTGTGTCTTCATCATGTCCACATGGATATCCCATTATTACTCAAATTCAACGTGACTAAAATAAATCTATCCTTCCCACAATGAAACCATTCTCCCCCTTTGAATATCAAACAGTATATCTATTCTACTCCTACAAAACAGATCTACTCACTAACTCCCAATATACCACATAAATTTTTGCCCAGAATACACTTTCCATTCTCACCCAGAATATTCTTTCCTGTCATAAAGTGTAGTATTCTTTAAAATACTTGCTGCCCTGCGGGAGGATTATGCACTCTAACCTGTCAATATCAGGTTTGCCATGAGACCTAAAACAGGTATGTGAGCAGAAATGATGTGTGCCATTTCCACGCAGAAGCTCTAAGAACTATTGCTTTGATCCAAGATGGCCTCTTTTCCTTTTCCATGAGACCAGCAATATCCCAGATAGAATCTGCTCCACTAGCCTAGATCCTGACATGAAGACATAGAGATGTGGACCAAATCCAAGGTGACCCATAATGTACATGTAATGGAAGCAAGAAATAAAACTCTGTTGTTGTAAACCACTGGGATTTTTTTAGTCATTTACTATCACTGTATAACTTAGTCTAGGCTGAATCCTTCCCATTCTTCAAGACCTGATCAATTTAGCTCAAAGTTAGCTTTTCTTCCTCTAAATCTCCAGAGTTCAGCTGTACCACTTTTTGGACAAGTCTAATCAATTCTTATTTTGAATTATTATTTAAATATGAATCATATATAATTACCTAATGGCAGGAGAAAAAATGAGGTGGAGGGGGAAACTCATATGAAATAATTTTTTTAAATGGCTATTTGGTATTAAGGAGTTATTGTTATTTGGTATGATATTATACATACATACACAAAATGTATACTTTAGAGATATATATTGAAATATTTATAGATTAAAGTATGTATCTGTGAAGACTTTCAAAATAGTCCTGAGAAAATAAGGGGAGAAAGATTGGCCATGAGTGGATAACTGTTGAAGTTAGGTGATGGGTATATAGTTCTTACAGTCTCCTTTCTATTTCTACACATATTTGAAATGTTCCAAAATAGGTTATTTTCAATAGGGCTAAGAGCTACCCCCTACACAACTATATCCAAAAATATTCCTTTAAGCAATAGCCTCATGTATATGCTGATCCTATTGAGGCTGTATGACCAAGTAAAACCATGTGGTAACATGTGACAGACTAGAAGACTGCTCTATAGAGGTAGAGAAGAGAACATAAACTTACCTCTCTGGTGGTTATTTTCAACTTAGCCTACCAGGAAAAATATATATGTATATGTATGTATATGTGTGTGTGTGTGTGTGTACACATCTTTATAGTGATGGCCTAAAACAGGAGTTGCAAATTTTAGGAGCTATGCAGGTAACACCAGATGAATGAAGCAGACTGAGAATAAGGAATTAGGTATAAAATTGGGAGTGGTGACGACTGTGTCATACCAGAAAGCTCCTACTTCCTCTTAAAGGAGACATCATCTACTCAGCTCCAGTCAAGATTGAACATACAATAACAGGCACAGTTTTTTCAGAACTGAATTTTTAAGAAATGCCAAAAATCCATATTTTTATATGAAAGCTCCCTATTTTTAAATCATTGAAAACCAGTCCAACCCAGTTAATTTCTTATTTATATGCTGCATGAGCTCAACAAAATGTCTGATAGCTGGGTCCATCCCATTTGCTGCCAGTTTGCAACCACTGGTCTAAGAAAAAGATAGTACCACATGGTAGAAATGAAAGGAAGTGCCCTGTTCCACCTCTTTCCTGATTGCAAGAATTTATTTTTTAATAGCCACTGATGAGAGAAGAAAGACTTCACCTAACTCATTGTACCTTCAAGATGTACTTTGAAGGTAAGTTCTTAAATGGACAGATGTCATTTATTCCTTTCTCTTATCCCAAAAAACTCTCCATTAAACAAGGCTCACTTTGAGTAGATGAGTCAACTGAACCAAATACAAGTGTTTTGTTTTGTTTTTACCTTTGGCTTGCATGTTCAGTCTGGGAAAAGTAATCCAGGAACTGCACTGATTAACTCACATTTATCTGTGCCCTTAGATCCATTCCAGTTCTGACTTATGTCCATAGGAATTAATTGCGGAGGACTTGTATATAAGAGACCAAAAGGAAAAAAACAAAACAAAACAAACAACAAAATCACCAGAGACCTTAATGCTACTACCTTCTGATTAACAAGGTTTGTATTACAGGAGGGGAAGAGTCTCAAGTTTCTTATGCTCCTACTTTCTTTGTAGAAACTAAACTTAAATTTTAAAAACCTTACTTTAATTAAAAAATAACAACTAACATTTCATTCCCAAGTCCCTAGGTAGCCAAGGTGGAGAGAAATGGGAGGTTTCCAATGAGACATTCACTCAGCCAACATTGCCTTGTGCCTGATATAAACTTTCTTGTACTCTTGTAAGGAAAACTGTGTAGAATACAAGAAAGATAAATAAAATACCTGGAATACAAGTCAGAATTTAGTAAGTATGGTTCAAATAAAGCTAAATACAACTTAAACAACTTGAAATAAGAATGTGTTGCTTTATTTAAATTCCGCATAACTATTTGAACTTTTCAAAATAAGTAATTAAAACTTGCAAGGCAAAGAGAAAGAAAGCTTCAGAATTAAGACGTGGTGATTCCTTGATGCATCCAAGACTTGCTTTACTTTTCCTCTGAAGCAGTTTTTTCAGATTCAGATAAGCCCTGATTTATCATTTTGAAACTTATATAAAAAAAAAAAGAACAAAAGAAAACTGTATAGAATTCAAAACTCAAACTTTATTTTTAGTAACTCCATACAAATATTTTTTAAATTATATTTCCTGACATATTGCTCCTCTTTGGTACTACATACTCAGGGTTGTTTGGAAATGGTAAACAGCACATTTAACCTGAAATATCTAAGGACCAGAGACTTATACTGGCCTGCCAGACAGGTCATAGCAAAGTAATTTTTTAAAAAAAGAGAATGATAAAGAATAGAAAGAGAAAGGAACCAAAGATCTAGGGCCTTATTTAGGCCAGTCTCTCTTACTTAACTGGGGCAAGGCACAGTAGGCAAAGCTTGTGGCAGAAAAATTCAGGAAAGCTCTCTAGCTGAAAAGTTAAGGGATTTTACCTAATTTCTAGTTTCTCTGAAAAACTGAATAGATTGATACATAAGATAAAGAACTTTAAAAAATAAAACTCAGCAATCTAAGAATATTTCACTTGCTAGGATAGAAACAAAAGGAATTTATCTATCCTTCTGACAATCCTCTTTGAAAACTAATTTGATCCTAAACTTCTAAACTTTAAAGTATACATTGTTCAAAGCATATGTCTAGGGAAGCGGGTGTGGCTCAATCGATAGAGCTCCCGTTTACCATATGGGAGGGGGCCTCCTTGTGAGGGCAGGCCGGCCCGCTCGGCGCGGTGGGCTGATGCAGCAAGACCTCACAGCAAGCGGGAGATAAGCAGACACAGAAAAAACACACAGCAAATGGACACAGCAAAAAAACACAAGCAGCAAGGGGGAGATAAATAAATAAATAAATCTTTGAAAAAAAAGCATATGCCTATAGGATAAGGATGCTTTTGTCACTCTAAAAGGAAAACTCATTTTTACAGTTCTGAGTGAGTAGTATGTTTTCAAGGACAGGGCAGCAATTTTTGATAACTTAAGTATCAAATAGCAATAAAATTAGATATTTGAAGAAAATTTTACTTAGTTCATTTTATCAGGATCACATGCATTTCAATGCAAAGTTTGTTGAGAACAACTTTTTGCCAAATTGAAACCACTTTGAAAGTAAGGATGTACAAATGATATAGAAAAAACTCTCCCTCTTCCTCCACCAAAAAAAAAGAAAGAAAAGAAAAACCAATGTGATCCCTGGGATGGTGACACACATTGTCTCACAACATAACCACTTCACATTTCAATTAAAAATATATACAATAACTCGATTATCTGTTGAGTTCCTTAATTGAAGAAACTCAATCAACTAAAAATATGCTGATCTAGTCACAATGAAAAATCTTCCTGTAATGAAAAGATCTAATCAGTGCAACTCAACTTAAAATCAGTCCCACAATAGCAAATGTGGTTTCCAAAGGAAGGTAAATTCCTCTTTCCTAAGGCCTTAGTAAATCAGGTTCTAGGAGTAAATAAAAAGGATTAACTAGATCATGATTCCTCCTCAGAATATAGGAAAAAGTTGTTTACATGAAACTGAATCCTAGACTACATATAGTTTATATTAAATTGAAATAAAAGATACAGTCTCTTCAGAGAAAAGAATTCAAATTATCCACTTCTTTTATTAAATCATTTGATTATTCATCCAGTTGTATAATACGTATGACACCAAGATTCAAACACAAGACTCTACTATATTAATAAACCTAAACTGAGATGAGATCTTTTTATTAGATCTTTTTATTAGTTTTTTATTAGAAAGTTTGAAATAATTTCAGCTTACAACAAATTTTATCAGACTGCAAAAATATTATATTTCTCATAATCACTGTTATTCTTGTGGTGGTACATTGGTAATGACATTAGTAAGGTGAGAAGTTAAGAGTATTACAGCTATGGATCATATTTCTAATTTTAATTAAAATTATTTTAAATTCTTCCTAATACATTGTTGACACTGGGACTCATATTCCGTTTATACACACTTATATAATTGCAATCTTCAATCATCTGGGGTAGTTAAATGATTAGAGAGATTCTTTAAACATATATAAAGCAACATGTCCATGGAATGGAAGGCACCAATTAATCTACTGAGTTGTCTGTGAGTGTTTATACTGTTTCATTTGCATTACATATACCCTCACAATCCTATTTTTAAAAGGATTACTATCATCATTTTAAAGATGAAGAAAACAGGCTCAGTGAAGCACTCTCACACAGTAAGTGGTAGAGCTGGTATTTTACATCTTATCTGTGTAATTACAAAATCCATGCCCTATTTACTGTGTCATGATGCCTAAAGAAATAGACTCCTCTAAATGAGGTTTTATTTGAACTTGTGCCAACCCCAGCTAACCAACTATATCTGTGTTGCATTCAACTAGGACAATTTGTTCATAAAATGTCAAAAGTTTCTCTAATTTTTCCTTTTATTTGTATCAACACCCTCAGCTTTCACAGCATGTGCTCAAATACTTAAACCTGAAATTTTAAGTTCAAAAAAAATGTTTTCATTCATTTGTCCCACAAGTACTTATGGAATGGCTACTTATTGAATGCTATATATGTGGCAAGTATTTTGCTATAGCTTTTTTAGTCCATGCTATTCTGCATTATCTTACTAGATAAGTGAATAAAGATGTCTCAGATGAAAGACCTCATTAATCCCATGATTGGAGTAACTAGAAATAAAGGTTCAATTTTTAATATATTTACCTGAAAATTAAAGTATGTACTAATTATTCCTCTAAGGAAGCAAATTTTGTGTCATTCTAAGTCCTGTGTCCCATGCTCTCCAGTCAGGAATGAGACATTACAGGTAGGAAATAAAGTCAGAAGGCAGAGTGGAGTAGTCCTATCAATATGGAAATAGAGCCAAATAAACCTGGGTTGTCCTTGCAGTTTTAGTACTTATTGGTTTTGTAGCCTTAGCCACACCACTTAATCTCTCTGAGGCTCAATCTCCTCATCTGTAAAACTGAGATAATTATACCCCTTGAAGGATTTTGTGAGAATTAAATAAGATTTTTGAAAAATGCCTGGTAGAGAAATCGCAGCTTTGTACAGCAGGAGTAGAGAGATTGAGAGGTGAGGAATTTTTTTGTTTGGCTGTTTTTTGTTTATTATTATTACTATTATTGAAATGATGAGAATGCTCTAGTGATGATTGAGGTGATGAACTCACAACTGTGTGACTGTGCCAAGTGCCACTGATTGTACACTTTGGATGAACTGTATGCTTTGTTGATGTGTATCAATAAAATTGATTTGTTTGTGGAAAAAAATGCCTGGTAGAAAGGAGGCACTAGTTTGACATACTGAAATAAATAACTTTGTTTTTAAAGGTCATTATATAATATTCAGATATTTAAGCTCTTCCCATTTTAGGGAAGACTATTATGATTTGTTGAAAAAGCAATGAGACCTGGGAAACAGGAAATTTGGATTACAATTTCTGGCTCCTCTTCTTGCTAGTTGTGACCCTGGCTAAATCATTTAACCTCTAATAGACAAAATATGGATAACAATCCATACTCCCCTTACTGTATTCTATAATCTTATACATGTCTTTTCTATTTAAAGGAGGGCAAGAATGGAAAGATTCTGGGCTTTGGAGTAAGAAAGACCCCACTTTCCAGCCATATAACCTTGAACTAATTATCTATTTCTTTTGCTACCTACATAACCCTAGATTCTTTCCTCAGGTCTATTATGAGGCAAAATCAAAGTAAACTACAAAGAGGCTAGAACTATAAAATAAACTGATGAACCAAGTAATTTAGGGGCCAGAATTTGCTTTGATCCTGCTCTAGCACAGATGTTATTAGATAAACCCTTCAACCAAAATATTCCTATTTTCAAGATTTCACATTCTTTAATGTTAGCTCATTACTAATAAATATAAGAGGATTTCTTAATCTGGGCTTTAGGGGACACACAAAGCTACTGAATTCACTTTCAAATTTTTATGAGTTTGCATATAGTATGCATTTTCATGGAAGAGAATTCATTGAAACTTTCCTATGCCCTGTCTGCCCTCCATCCCTCCTGTTCATTCCCAATCTCTCTGCCTACCACCTTCACTGAGCTAACTCCTTGTCATTCAATACTCAATTCACATGGTTGTTCCTCCAAGAAGCCTTCCCGGACTACCACGACCACCACCCAGGCTGAAAGTTAACCTTTCTAACTCTACTCTTCCTTCACTAGGAGGGAGTTCCTTGAAGGCAGAACTTTATCTACTACATCTCTGAATCTCCAGAGTTTAGCATAATAATTGATATATAGTAAGTATTCGGTATACATTGTTGAATGAATCAGTAGTTTAAAAAATGGATAACACAGTCCACAACATAGTGGTTTTCTTCTATAGAACCATTACACAAAGATTAATATACTACAATTAGTGACTTCTACAAGTCCTGAAAAAAAGGCAAGTAAACCACAATTGGTTGGCAGATTGTTTTTCCTATTCCCTTCCCCCTAAACATTCCATAACATTATTGAAAGTCTTTATTGAGGAATTTTTAATCCTGTACATAAGTTTTCAATCCTATTTAAAATTTTAGGAATCCTTTTGTGTTTGCTTATTTGGCGTTCCTTCAGTTACCAGGCAAGTAAATTATTTTGAAAACTGTTTAGAGACTCAAAGATTCAAAAACAATAGTTATCAAATATGTTTAACTAATGAAAATTCCTTTAGAAATTGAAAAAAATTTTTCTTTTATGGGTCCCATTAAATAAATCGTGAGTATAAAAAGCAAAGATTAGCATATTCCCATATGGTGAACACTATCAATGAATTATTGCAGGCTTTCACATTTGCAATAAATTTTTATAATCAGAAACATCAAACTGAACTGAGTGAAATTTTTCCTTAAATCAATACTAAAATTAGCACCTACTCCACTGCTGAAATTTAACAATTAATAAAAATACTCTAAACTCACATAAGATTGTGCTGTTTTTAAATGACTCAAAGGCAAAGCCAGGATTTTATTAAGAATATATATGCAAAATATTGATACCTTTCTGACCTTCGTAATGCACACAATTCTCTACTATCATTGAAAGTGACACTGAGCTTGAAAATAAAGCCAAATACAACATTCACAGATCTCAGAAATACAAACGTTATCAGAAAGCCTTTGAAGAAACAAGTACACAAGCTTCATGGCAACAAACGGAGTCTTCTGCCCCAATACTTTCAGAATCTTTAACAAAGCTATGCTTTCTGATATTACAGAATATATGAAAATGATAAAAAAAATAATTTTAAGTTTAAAAATATTTCTAAAAATGGATAAAACTATGTATGTCCACATTTCCTTTTCTAAACGATGCCAAAATCCCTAAATCTCTCTTTTTTTTTTTTAAGTATGCTTTTTCATAATTTTAGCACCAAAACTAATTTGGCAGCAAAATCTTAGCCAAACTGATATAAAGCTATTTGCGATGTTTATGATCTTTATTCACTTAGTGTGAATGTAATATTAATGTGTTTGATTACAGGGACTGTCCCATACTCCATTAGGGGTATTATGTAATCTAGAGTTGTACTGTATTACTTTTCCAAAATTTAAAAAAAAATTTTGAATTCTGAAATATATCTTTATCCAAGGCTGTCAGATAACAGATTATAGATCTGGATTTCTTTTTCTTTTAAAGGTGATTTTACAATTAAGCCTTTAGGAAACATACATAAACAGGTGCATATGCAAATTAAGCTTCAATTTCTTTGGCAATGTAAGACATTGTGAGTTTTCCATATCTTATTGCCAATTCTCACCTCCAAAGTAGGTTCTACTATCCCCATTTTACAAAATAAGGAAACTAAAGCCAAATAAATTTAACTTTTGCACAAGGTCGTATAATTAGTACAAGTTATCAAATAGTAGTCTCATTTTCTAGGCTTTTGGAAATTTCAAGATTCTATCTATTGTTTCAGATTCATCCAATTGTTATATAAAAAAATATATTTATTTCACAGAGAAAATGATAAAGGGACAGGCCATTTCAAAAGACTGCTTTATCCTAAAATTTCTGGTCTATGTGAGCCTTCACAAAATTAATAAACTTGGCAATATAGGAAAGCAAATTATTTTACCAAGTAATTCAAACAAAAGCTTTTTTAATTATAGTTGGAAAGAAGGAAGAAGAATCTGAGAAATTGAATCTAGTACAATGTAGTTTGAGACTAATAATCCTCCATTTAGTGAACTATAGTCTTCTTTTTTATTATTATTAATAGTCAAATTGCTGGAGAAGAAGAAAGTCCAGACATGCATATTCCCATTTTAGGGTACACGATTTTTACAAGAAGAAACTTCCTTTTGCAATTCTGACCTTCTTACAGAGCTATGTGCAGACTTGGAAAAAAAGTATATTAAGTGTCCCTTCACTACTTCAAGAAATTCCTCAAAATCTACCTTCTACAGAGACACTTCCCAAAATACATAGTTCAGGTAACAATTCTACAGTCTCTAAAACTTGGAGTCTGCCTTTCTTCTAATAGCAAATCAATTATTTCAATTAAGAAAAATGGGGGGGAAAGAATGTCTTATATTAATCATTGTGCTGTCTAAGGTTTGCTTTTATAATCAAAATGTGTACATTTGAAATTTTTATTTTCAAGCTGTGGGAGAACGAAGGAAATAACATTTATTGGTCACTTCAGCTATATTATCTCTAATATTCACTACCACCCTGCAAATATAATCCCTATTTTACAGATGAGGAAACTGAAGATCATAAAAGTTGAGTCCAAGGTCCACATCTAGAAAGTCACAGAACCAGGAATTAAACAAGAATCTGAGCCCCAGTTCTTTCCACTTCACCTTGCTAGAGTGTGCTTAGCTTAGAAGGATATTTCCTGTAGGGCAGGAAATTTCATCATGGCTATGATCTCTTCAGGATGTAGTATGTCATAATTCAAGCAGAAAATCAAATGATGGACCTGGATAATGTTAAAATAGTATGGAAAACTACAATCTTAAATTAATTCTTTAGAGATCTTAAGTTGTTCAACCTCTCTGTGCCTAAACTTCTTCACGTGTAAATTAGAGGGAATACCTTAGAGAATTTTTATGAGGCTGAGGTGGATTAAAACATATAAAACACTTAGTTAATGCCTGGCATATAAAAAACTCCATACATGTTAGCTATTGCTACTGAGACAAGAAATCGCCAGATGGCCGTATGTGTACCAGGTAACTCTACCCGGCCAAAGCTAGACACCTACCTAATCCAAAAACAGTCAAACCTACACTGGCCTGGATTCATGACATGATCTGTTAGGAAAAGATTATGTGTGTTAATCAAATTCTCTCTTTGGAGTCTAAATTAAGAAAGAAAGAGTGAGCCAGTCAATAGTGATTCAGAAGTAAAATGAGCTGGCTCCTACCCTCATCGATTTCCTCTAATCAAGGTTACCAATGACCTCTCTGCTGCTAAAACTAATTTTTCAAGCTTCATTTTAAATCACTCAGCAGCATTCAAAATGTTGAATATTCCATTTATCTTGAAATATTCTCTTGGTTGCCCTCTAACCTCTCTGGTTGTACCTTCTCAGCCTCTTTAGGAAGCATTTAAATATCACAGTCATTCAACAATTCATCCCAGGCCTCTACCCTCTCCCTCTGGGCTATTTCATCTACACCCTTGGCTTAGTAATTTTCTCTATGCCAAAATCTTCAGCTCAGACTTTTCTTGAAAACCCAACTGCCTTGTCAATCTCTCCACTTATTTAACTGTCTCAATAATACCACAAACTCCATTTGTCCATAACCAAACTCTTTTTTTTTTTT
>JAQZBX010091082.1:0-12433 GCA_029593785.1 Cabassous unicinctus
TTAAAAAAAAAAAAAAAGAAAAGTAGGGAAATAATCTCGAAGATCAGTGGAAGCTTGCCGTTACTAGGCAAAAATATTAGTAAATGCCTATAGATTATTGTGATGTGCATTGATTATCTTTATTACTGCCTTATTCCTTTCAGGAAAGGAACACTTATACTTTTAAAAAGAGAAACTAAACAAAGTGGAAAGAGGGTGAGCTAATCTTTATCCTCTAGAACAGAGTGAAGATAAAAATCCCAACTACGGACTGAAGATTAGCTTTAAATGTTTATCTCTATCTCCAGACTTTCTCTCCTTACATCACTGTAGACAATGATGTGCAGTGAGTTGAACAGAGGGGGCTCATCTGAGCTCTGCTGGAGCCACCTACCCTTTTTCTTCCCGGCCAGCTTGTTCATCAGGTAGGATTTGCCTGTGCGGTACAGGCCCACAATAGCCACCACGACAACAGGCTGCTGAATGGCAGACAGGATCTTCAAAGCCTCCTGGTTAACCTTCAGTTGCCCTGTAATGTTCTCGATGAGGCACAGGGGGCCTGGCATGTGGATCTCTGGGGCCATGTCCAGGGTATCACCTTCTCTGCAAGGGAAGAGATGGGATGAGCTCTAATTAGCTCAAGAACTTTTTTACTTGGTTATTTTGTTTTCTGAAGGTGAAGTCATAAAATTTCCCAGAATGGCCCACCCAAAATTTTGCATGCATCAGTAAGATAGTTGGGAATATGTATATCCTTTTGGAAAGTAACAGAAGTATTACAAAAGTAGTCGACAAAAGTATTGGTATGATGATTATTCATCAACATTCAACCACTCTCATAACCAAAATTTTCCATGCAATTTATTGTGAAAAACTTTTCTTTTTGAATTTTCACTAAAAAATTACACTTGGCATTACATGGAAAATAGGATATTGTTTAGAAAATTTACATATACTGGCTATATGTAAGAAAGTCAATATTTATTTATTCACTCATTCTTGTATTAAACAAAGATTTATTTGTTTTTATCATGTACACAGACTAAGTGCTAAGTGCTTTGTTCTTGAATATAGTGAAACAATAGTCTGATTATGAGATAAAATAAACTCACAGAACAGTACCTTTATTTATATACAATAAAAATGTTACACAGCTCTGAACTACATATTCAAATTTGGTTAAAAGGGAAAATTTAGGGTTGTATATATGCTGCTAGAATTAAACAAAAATCTATAGGACTGTATAACACAAACAGTAAGCCCTAGAGTAAGCCATGGACTTACTAGTACAATTATAAAAATGTTCTTTTCATCAATTGTAACAAATATACCATATTGATGAAGATGTTAATAATAGGGTGGTATATGAGAACTGAACTTTATGCATAATTTTTTTGTAAAACCACAACTTCTTCAATAAAAAAATTACTAAAGGATACAATTACTCTAATAAAAAATATTGATAAAAAAGATATGACAAAAAAAAAGTGTTACAGATAATTTAATAGAATTTCTCACATAACTCTGCCCTGTCAATATTTTCTTTTGTTTTCTATCATTGACCCCAAGTCCCTGAATCCTATATAAGTAGCTCCAAGCCAATGAAGCATGTCTTATTAGCTACCACATGGTTTTTAATCTTTGCTGTGCAACAGGATTCTCACCTCCCATGTTCCAACTCATGGCTACTTTCTTGAATCTAACTCTTACTCCATTTGTTTTTCTACTTAATTTTTTTTCATGTTTTTACCTCTATATTGAATCTCTGTTACCTCTGATATGTGATAATCTAGGCCTTACTCTATCCCTATATCAGTTTGCTTATTTCTTATCTAGGTTCTGTGTTTGGGCAATGGATATTATTTGTATCCTGATAGATAATCATGAAGAATTTTCTGTTGAATCATGGCTCTTTTCCTTCCAATCTTTGCTTTTCTGAAGAGTATTTGTACATAATTGTAAAGATGGCTTCTTTAATAAGAATTATAAGCATTATGATAATCATAGAATGCAAGAAATGAATGAAAAGACTTCTCTTATTGATGCCTTAACTTTATGTTTTTAACTTGTGGTTCAGGATCTGTAGCAGTTTGATATTATTTATGAATTCCAAAAAGAAATATAGATTATGTTTGTAAACCAGTTAGTTCTTCTGGCATGATAACCCTTTGACTGAATTAGATTCAGTTGAGATGTCTGATTAAATTATGTTAATATTAGGGCTCTGATCCAAACACATCATTAGAGTGTGACTCAGCATCAAGTCCCAGCCCTCGTGGGGATAAAACTGACTCTCACATGGAAGTAAATACACAGAGAAGCAGCTATGCAGGAAGAAAGACTGCTCCATAGACATGGCTCCAGGAAGAGAGATGAGCCTAATAGACTACAGCTGACCTTGTGAAGAGACCAGGGCAGCTGAGCCTGGAAAGAAACGAGCCCTGAGGAGAGAGTCAAGCCTTATGCCAGGCTACAGCTGCGATTGAAAGAAGCTGGGACCATGCAGCCATAAGAGGAAGGAGGAAGGCTGAACCCTTGCAGACATTGCCCACCATCTTGCATTAAAACGTGGCAACAGACTTTGGTGAGAAAGTATTTCTTATGGTACCTTGAGTTGGACTCTTTAGGGCCTGGTAACTGTAAGCTTCTACCCCAAATAAATACCCTTTATGAAAGCCAACAGAGTTCTGGTACTTTGCATCAGCACCCCTTTGGCTGACTAAAACAGCACCTGTAACTGAGTTGACCTTGATATAACATATATTAGCTCTGTGAGATTTGGACAAGTAAACTCTGAAATTTTCGGATTTTCTCACTTATCCTACAATAAAATATAGTTTTCTGAGACTTCTGCTTCTGGCCATGATAGAGTAACAGGCACTGGATTTATCATTCCACATGAAGGAACCAAAAAATGGACAAATATATTAAACAATGATTTTCAGACACTAGACATCAGTTAAGATATGGGACACAAACAAAGTAAGCCCTATATGTCCCTGGCTTCTATATTGAGAGAGTTCCTAGGCCATGGCATGGGGAGGGGAAACCCTGGTAAGGACCAGTGGACTCCCTGAGTCAAGCAAACAGAGTTGAAAGTCCAGGGAGACCAAGGCAGCTAATAGTATAGGACAGAGTACCAAAGATGAGAGAGCTGTACAGAGAGAGAACTCTGGAGAACTGCAAAAACTCCCTTGAGTATCAGTTGAGTACTGTGCAGTACAAGGGTATTGTCAGTGAAAGAATTACTCTAAAAGATTAAAGGAACAATGACTATTCTCACAAAGGGCCAGAAATGGTCCTTGATCCCACTGGCCAGAGTACAAAACTTCATGATTCATGAGACATTGTTGGGAAGAGTTTACAGAATGGCCTTTCCTCTGTAGCGGGGAATAATCAATCCTAGGCTGAGCACCGCTCAGGTCCTGCCTAACAAAGCTTAAAGTGATTTAAAAAGGAAACTTGAAAGGACCAACCTGTTTCCAAGTATTCAAGAATATTTATAGAAATGCAGAAAAAACAGCACCCAAAAATAAAATTCAAAATTCCTGAAATTCAATAAAACTACCAGGGACAACCCATCTTGTAGCACACCCACAATCCATGTCTAGGATTGTATACTCTTTTCTTGTTTCTTAATAACACTTTACTCCCTCGCAAACAAACAAACAAACAAACAAACAAACAAAAAAACCTTTACCAAGGATGCAAAGAATCAGGAAATATTACCCTACTGAGGAGTATATCAATCTTCAAATCAAAGGCAGAATTCATACAGAAGTTAGAATTAGCACGGAATGATATTCAAACAGTTTTAATAACTATTTCGTATTTTCGAAAAGTAGAGAAATGGAAGATCTGCAAAGAACTCAAATTTAAGTTCTAGAGATTAAAAGCTACAATATGTGAGATAAAAGGCCCACTAATTGGGATTAATGATCGTTGACATTTCTGAAGAAAAGATTAGTGCACTTGAAGACAAAGCAATATAAACTATTTTAAAATGAAGCATGCAGATAAAAGAGATGTATATATGTTAAGCAGATACTCCAGAGGGGGGAGACACAAATGTATTTAAAGAAACAATGGCTGAAATTTTCTGAATTTAATGAAAACTATAAACTCAAACATCCAAGAATCTCAACAAACACCAAGCAAAGAAACATAAAGTAAAAGGCCCCAAAGCACATCATAATGAAGTTTCTCAAACACAGTGATAAAAAGAAAATCTCAAAAGAATCAAGAGTAAGAAGACAGGTTAAGTAGAGAGGAACAAAAATAAGGATGATAGAATGATTTCTCATGGATACAATGTAAGCAAGAAGAGGGTAGAGCAACATCTCTAAAGTACTGAAAGAAAAAAAATCAACCTAGAATTCTATACTTAGAGAAAATATCTTTCAAAAGCAAAGAAGAAATAAGGCATTTTCAAACATGCAAAAGCTGAAAAATTATATCCTCAGCAGAACTGCATTAGAAGAAATGTTAAAGGAATTCCTTAAGACAGAAGAAAAATATCACCAAATATAAATCTGGGAGTTATGAACAACTTTGTGCCAATAAGTTAAATGAAAGACACACATTAAACATGAATCATTCATGAAGAATGACCCTATATAAGTCCTCTTCTAGGAATATACCCCAAAAAATTGAAAGCAGGGACTCGAACAGGTATTTGCACACTGATGTTCATAGTGGCATTATTCACAAATGTGAAAAGATGGAAACAACCCAAGTGTTCATCAAACAATGGTGGATTAAAAAATGTGGTATGTATATATGATGGAATATTATTCAGCTTTAAAAAGGAATGAAAGTCTGATTCATGCAACAACGTGGATGAACCTTAAAGACATTATGTTGAGTGAAATGTCAGACACAAAAGGACAAACATTGTATGATCTCACCGATATGAAATAATTAGAATAAGCAAACCCATAAATTTAGAATCTAGAATATAGGTTACTAAAGACTGGGTTAGGGGTAGGGAATGGGAAGTTAATGCTTAAATTGTACAGAATTTCTATTTGAGTTGATTGTGAACTGTTAGAAAAGGATGGTGGTGATGGTAGCACAACATTGTGAGTGTAATTAACAGCACTGAATTATATATGTGAATGTGGTTAAAAGGGAAAATTTTAGGTCATGTGTATGATACAAGAATAAAACTTAAAAGTTAAAACATAGGACTATATGAAAGCATATGTCTATATGAAAACATTAAAATAAATGCTTATAACAGCTTTATTTGTAATAGTCAAAACCTGGAAACAACCCAAGTGTCCATCAACAGTTGAATGAATAAACAAACAGTCAAATATCTGTATAGTGAAATACTCCTCGGTGATAAAAGTAACAAATGTATAATAAACACGGAAACCTGAATGAATAGCAAAGAAGCAAGACAAAAATGAGTGCAGGCACTAAAATTTCATTTATATATAATTGTAGAAAGTGCAAAATAATCTACAGTGACCGAAATGAGATGAATGGTTTCCGGAGATGGAAATTTACAGAGCACATGGGGAAATATTTGCGGGTGATGGGTATGTTCATTATGTGATTGTGATTATGGTTTTATAGTGGTGTGTGTATGTCAAAACTGATCGAATTATACACTTTAAAGATCTGCAACTTATTGAGTGTCAATCATACTTCAATAATGCTACTTTAAAAAATTGCTTCCCATAAATTTTTTTTTTTGGTCTTATTCTTATTTATTTATTTATTTATTTTAAAGAAACTTTATATTACATAAATGTTACATAAAAAATATAGGGGATTCCTGTATGCTCCACTCCCTAGCCCTCCCACAATTTCCCACATTACCAGCATCCTTCATTACTGTGGTACATTTGTTACAATTGATGAACATATCAATTGAAGCATTGCCACTAACCATGGATTATAGTTTACATTACAGTTTATACTCACTCCAGTGCAATTTTGTAAGTTATGACAAGATATATAATGGCCTGTATCTGTCATTGCAACATCATTCAAAACAATTCCAACGTCCTGAAAATGCCCCCATATTACATCTATTTTTCCTTTTCCCTCCCCTCAGAACCTCTGGTGGCCACTGCCTCAATATCAATGATAAAAGTTCTTCCATTGCTAGAATAATAATGTCTGTAGTAGAATAATAGTAAGTCTACTTTAGTCAATTGTTCATTCCCCAATCTTGGGGATTTGGGGATGGTGATGCCCACTCTGCCTCTAATTGAGAGGGGGCTTAGATCCCGTGGGGCAGATGGATGGGACTATCTTGCTTGCAGTTGCAGACTCTCTCTAACCCTTCCCATAAGACTTTAATATTGTCTACTTTGGCCCTGTGTCTGCTGCCTAATTTGCTTTTAAGGATTCAGCTACAACAGAATGCCACTACCACCCACAGAGGGATTTCCCTTCTTTCACAGAAACCTGCCTAAAGCCATTTTTATATGTCTACAGTCATCAGGAGTTACTCCATTTTAAAACTATGACCCACAGGATCTTAGGAGATTTTACAATGTGAGACAGAACACTATAACCTAGGAATCAATTCCTCGTTCACACCTAACTCAAAAAGCATGTGTGTAGTAAGGAGAAAGGATCTTTATGTAGATAGACGTGTGTGGCAAGGCCAAGTGACTCCAGACATGTATGGAAGGGAGAGTTTCTTAGCACTCACAGATCCTGGAACATAGAGGAGCAGCAACCACACAGGGTCATGCAGGAGAATGCTCCAAGAACACAGGCTCAACCAAAGAGGCGTGCAGCAAAAGGTGACGGTGGAACTGTGGACTATGCTTTAAAATGTTACAGGTGGGGCTGTAGCGGTTGACAAGCAAGAGTGGGGTTGGGCAGTTTTTGATTTTTACAGGGGCACAAACCCAGGTAGCCCACAGGGAGGAGAGGGAGAAGCTGTTTATTTTGTGTAAGCAGGTGTCAGGATGGTCCCCGAGGGATCTGAGGCATTATGACAGTGCAAAAGTCTCTTAAGTTGCTACTGACCTCTGAGTGCTGAAGCAGCCTGTCAGTGAGTAAAGTCCCTAGTTTATTTTAATTCATTGCAGAATTTTTGCCATAAAGATTTATAAACTGTCTGTGGCAGCTTGAGATTATTTATGAATTCCAAAAAGGGATATTGGATTTTGTTTGTGAACTGGTCTGTTCCTCTGGGCGTATTAGATTGTATTAAATTCAGAGTTTTCACTTTTTCTTGATTAAATTAAGATTAGGGCTTTGAGTTGGCCACATCAGTCTACAGCTACAGCTGAGTCCCAGAAGAAACAAGCTCCGAGGAGAGAGATGAGCCCTCCAGCCTACAGCTGAGATGGGAAGAAGCTGGGACCATGGAGCCTTAGGAGGGAGAGGAAGGCTGAACACTCACAGAGATCGGCAGCCATCTTGCTCCAACACGTGGCAACAGACTTTTGTGAGGGAAGTAACTTATGCTTTATGGCTTTGTGACTGCAAGCTTCTACCCAAATAAATACCCTTTATAAAAGTTAACAGGCTTCCGGTACTTTGCAGCAGCACCCTTTTGGCTGACTAATACACTGTCAGAGTATTCAAATTTTTTTCAAATATTCAAATTTTTGTCTGGTTTCTCTGCCCTCCCACTAAAGTATTTTTGCTTTTTTTTTTTTCCCCATAGTTGTCTAAGTGTTATATACCTTGGGACAATAAAAGTTGATAAGAAAGATAGAAGGGAATGGTAAAGATGTTGAAAAATAACTGACTGACTAACTAGAAAAACTGAGGAAGTGGAAGGAAAGTCTGTATGAAGAAGTTGGGCCTTTCACACTATTCTGCTTTGAGACAATGTGAGAAACGAATACATTTCCTCAAGTTCTTAAACATTTTTTACTTATATGAGACATCTTGTGTAATTACTACTATAAAACATTTAGCCTTAAATGTTCCCCGGGTGATACCTTCATTGCTCTCTAGGGTGTGTCAATCCCCACAGCATCTATACATGCAGAGTCTTAAGTATTGGTGCCCCATAGGAAACTGTGACTCTAACCTTCTGCAACACAGTCCCAAAGTCTAATTCTTGATATGCTCTTCCCATACCTCTTTTGTGTATTGAGGCTATAAAATAAATGCAAGCATCACTAGGGGAACCAAACAAAAGACTTTGAAATGTGTTGGCTATTAAGTGTTTGCTTTGGAGCAAAATAGTAGTTCTATGATGTTTAGCATGTCACTTAAGCTCGTTAAGCCTCCTTTGTAGAAAACAGAAATAATAAAACTTGTTTATAAGTTACTTTGGGGGTTAAAAGTAAAAAATACATGTTATTATATGTCTTGATTATAATGAGAGAGCAAGAAGAGAGGGAAACATGGAAGGGAACAAAAGACCAAGACATTTGGATTTAGAGATTAGGAGAAATATCAGGAAACCAGAGAGAAAATTGTTCAGAGAAAATATCTGTATTTCCAGCCATGCACTTCCAGGATTTCTGTTTTGTTCTGTTCTTCCATTTGAAAGAGGAGGAAAAGAGGGAGGAGGGAGAGGAAAAGGAGCTGACATATCACAGAGAGCAAAGTCAGAACAAGTGGGTGATGAACGAATCAAGAGAAGGACTTCAGGAGAGGAATTTTTAGAAGGTTGGATGAGAATTGCTTGAGGGTATCCAGAGGTCAAGGTATAAAAAGATGCTGCCTTTTGTGATGCATTATGGTAAATTTTTAAAAGAGGAAGACCTTCTAATCAAGCAGTGGAGCAGGTTTTTAGTTGTAGAGGGTTAAGGAGTGAGTGGAACAAAGAAATTGTATTCAGTTAGCGTAGCATGTTTCTAAAGGAAGATATCCACTCGCAAACAAAGTGAATAAGTATGATCAAAAGGTATACTGTTTTCATGAATCTACTTCATATTTCACTCCGTTTTTTTTCTTTGTCTTTAACAGTGTCAGTGTTCACACTGCACCTCATTTACTGTTCTTTCCTTCCCACTAAAAATTTGTAGCTTGTTAAATTTCTTAGCTGCAATCAGAACAGGACTGAGCAGTTCCATCAAACACAGTGGTAATTTGATCGTGTTCCCAGTCAAAGCCAATAATACTAAGGAAAAAAAAAGATATTCCTGAAAAATTTCAAAGTCTCAGTTTATGTCCCATCTCTGATTGTTTCTAACTCAACATCAAGCCGAGTAGTGGACACTTAGGGACAAGCTGCCTGCCTCATAACACCAGGATTTTCTTCTGAACTGGTGTCCCACATAAGCTCAGCTGTAGCCTATCTGGTGATGACCGTTTTTAAGTAAAGTGACCCCTATAAATCCCTTCCCTCCCCTGCCCCAGCCTCTTCACAGGGTCTATATCCTGGAGCAGCAACCTTTAGAGCAGGGAAGAAAGCTGCTTTGTTGAGAAAGTAGTAAGAATTCTTACCTGCTTTTTCTCCTCAGTTGAGGTAGAATGATTTCTATTACTTCTCTGTCTCTCACTGGATCTTTGTGCTTTTATTTCCCAGCCCCAATGACCTGGGGTTTTCCTTCACACACCAGCGAATTAGAAGTAAAGACAACAAGCAACCTCTCTAATGGATTTAGAGTAAAATGAAACCGAAAGCACTGAGTGCAAGGAAGTGGGATAATAACCGTAAAAGGAATTTCCCAGAGCTGTGCTGGTGGGAGGGTAGATGGGTTTCACATAATTTCTCAACTAGAACCTTCAAAATGCACTTTTGGAAGAGCTCCTGGATACCATCTGATGTGTTTTTAAAAATGGTCTTTGGATGATTGGAATGTTAATGAAACTTATCTGAGGTTTGGCAGTCAGTATTAGAAGTCTAGAATGAGGGAGCATATAAATATTAGTTCAAATTCTTGAAATAATCGACACACTCACATTTGACCCGGTTAGACATTTAAGATGCAGCAAGTGAGGGAAAGGGTATGTCTTATGCCTTAGGAATGCCCAGCACCCAGGCCTGGACTTGGCACTTACTACCCATTCACACTAGGGGGGAGCACCTCAGTACTGTACACTTGTTCCAGGCTCAATGATGACTTCTTTACATGGTTTATGTAACTTAAATCTCAATATTTTATAAATAATTATTAAACAATAAATATTTTCTAACGATTTATAGAAATGAAAACACAGAAAGATTTAATCACTTGTCCAAAATCACGGCACTATAAGCCATCTAGAGTAAAGCAGTTTTCATCCAAACCCTCTCATTGAACTACTTCTGTATACTGTCCCTTTGTTTGCTAAGTGACTAACAACGAGTCTCTTTTGTTTATTGCTTGTTTTCTAAGAGCTAGCTATGTTTCATGTCTAATTCCATTCTGACTACAGTCATGCAAAAAAAGTGATATTGTCTCCATTTTGCAGTTGAGAATAAGGAGGCTGATGGATAGTAAGCAAAATGCCTGCCCAAATTCACTGTCAAATAAATGGGATGCAAATATTAAACTTTTTAGCTTTAAACTCTGTGCAGTTTCTACCTCTTCTTACTGCTTGTGCTGGAAGCCTGTCCAAGGCTCCAACCTCTGAGGAACAACAGCAGAAGATTCACATTCCATGAAAGAGACGTCACGAAAATAGTTTAGCCAGTTCATTAAACAAATAAACAAGGAAACAAATCCAAAAATTCTTGGTATTTGGGGAAGGAATCAGTATCCATAGTTGCTATAGTATATTATTTAAAATGTCCATTTTCATTAAAAATTATGGCACATGTCAATAACCAGGAAGATGTCATCCATACATTGGAAAAAATGCATATAACATAAAATGCCCCTGAAAGGGTTCACATTTTGCATGTAACAGTCAAAGGCTTCAAAGGAGCCATTAAAAATATATTCAAAGAACTAAAGGAAAACATGCTTAAGGAGACAGAAATTATAAAAACAACTAAATGAAATTTCTAGAGTAGAAAGCACAAAAACCAAAATGCAAGATTCATATCAACAGTAGATATGAACATGGAGAAGAAAGATTCATAGAACTTTTAAAAAAAAATCAGTTTTATTGATACATATTAATAAAGCATAAATCATCCAAAGTGTATAATCAGTGGTATTTGGTATAATCACATAGTTGTGCATTCATCACTTCAATCATTTTTAGAGCATTTTCATTATTCCAATAATAATAATAATAAACCAAACAAACAAAAAAAACTCATCACTTTTTCAATCTCTCTATGCTTCCTCTGCGGTACATAGCTGCTATTCTGTTTCCTTCTCTCTAGTTTATTTGTATTTATATTTTGTAAAAGCAGTCATATATGCAGTATCATCCATATTTATATTTTGTACAAGGTTTCACTATGTTATACACTCCCATGTTACATTTTTCAGCTTTTCTTATAGTAACATATATATCCTTAGACTCTCCCTTGTAACCACGGTCAAACCCATATAATAGCTCTGCTAGTTACAAACACTATGATGTGCTTTCACCATTTCTATTCACTTCCAAAGATTTACAAACAACCTCTTTACCAATTCTGTACAGATTAACACTCAGCTTTCCATTTCCGTATCCTCATTCTATTTTCTGGTGACCTACATTCTAATTATTAACTCTGTGAGTTTACACAATATATTTAGTTCATAATAGTGCAATCATACCATATTTGTCCTTTTGTGTCTGGCTTGATTCACTCAAGATAATGTCCTCCAGGTTCATCCATGTTGTCATATGCTTTCTTCTTACAGCTGCATAATATTCCATCATGTGAATACACCACAGTGTGTTTATCCATTCATCGGTTGATGGACACCTGGGTTGTTTCCATCTTTTGGCAATCATGAATAACACCACTATTGACATCGGTGTGCAGATGTCTGTTTGTGTCACTGCTCTCAGTTCTTCTGGGTATATACCAAGTAATGGTATTGCCAGGTCACATGGCAAGTCTATATTCAACTTCTTTAGGAACTGCCAAACAGTTCTCCACAGTGGTGGTACTATTCTACATTCCCACCAACAGTGAATAAGCATTCCTATCTCTCCACATCCTCTCCAACACTTACAATTTTCTGAATTTTACATAGTGGCCAGTCTAATAGGTGTGAAATGATGTCTCATTGTAGTTTTGATTTGCATTTTCCTAATCTCTAGTGATGTTAAACATTTTTTCATGTTTTTTCCCACCATTTGTATTTCTTCTTTGGACAGTTGTCTTTTCAAGTCTTTTGCCCATTTTTTAATAGAGTAGTTTGTCTTTTTACTGTTGAGTTGTATAATAGCTTTATATATATTGGCTGGTTTGGGATTAGTTTGCCATTCTTTTTCTAGTTCCTCCAGGAACTAGAGCTACAACTTTAGCTCTTTCTTCTTTTTTAATGTAAGCATTGAGGGCTATAAGTTTCCCTTTCAGAACTGGCTTTGTGGTGTCCAATAAGTTTGATATGTTGTGTTCTCATTTTCATTCATCTCAAGATATTTACTGAATTCTCTTGCAATTTCTTTCTTTCTTTTTTTTTTCTTTTCTTTTTTTTTTTTT
>JAQZBX010091083.1:0-12435 GCA_029593785.1 Cabassous unicinctus
AAAGTGTAATCAAGCCCAGCCCCACAGCCCCTCCTCTCCCCCTAAAAAAAAAGCCTTAGCCCCACCCCCCAGGGGCAAACAACCAATAGCAGCCTAAGCTTCATGGCCCCACCCCGAGCCACAAGAATTCCATCTGATAGGCTCTCCCAGCCACACCTCCATCACAGGAACCAATCACTCAAGCTCCCCCTCAGCGTGTCTGCCCAGACAGCAGCCAATCACTGTGCCACCACCTTGGCCCCACCTCCCCTCCCAGCGAGAACCAATCCCGGCCTGCCCTTCAGCCGCACACCCCCCCCAGCGGGAGCCAATGGCAGCACGCGGGCGGGCCTCACCTTTCAGGCGCTGGTCCAGGTACTCGAGCATCACTCGGATGACCTGGACGATGGCTAGGATGAGGGCGCCAAAGGCCAGGGAGCCTGTGTGGTACCTGTGGGCGGAGGGCGCGCAGTTAACAGCCCGGCCGGGCTTTCTGGAGTCCCGGGACCCCCACCCTGAGCCGCCAGGCCCCACCTGAGTGCCCGGCCAAAGGCAGAGAAGAGCGGGAAGGCGGGCATGTCATCCGGCTTGCGCATGGCCCAGTAGTAGGAGGCAAAGGCCCCGGCCAGGGTGACCTGGCCAAGCGCCAGCACGAAGTTGGCCAGCCAGAAGAACATGAAGATGTTGAAGATCTGCAGGCCCAGCAGCGCCCGGTGGTAGCCGGACTCACCTCCGTAGAAGGCGAACTGGCAGCGGGCGCCGGGGCACAGGCGGGACTCGTTGGAGGAGGCGAAGGTCTGGGGGAGGGACACAGAGCTGGGTTAGGATATAGGGCCAGGGTTTCTGTGTGGTCTGAGCCTCGGGACCTGGGGTGGGTAGATGATGGGTGAGGACACGAGGCGGGGGGAACAGGGTTAGGTCAAGGAATTGGGGGTTCAGGAAAGGGGCTCTAGAAGCAAGACTAGGAACTCCATGGTTCACTGGGGGTCACTGAGGCACGGCAATCTCTCCTGGGGATGAGTCAGTGGCGTGGTCCAGGGGGCAGAGGTCAGTCTGAGGACCACAGGGTCAGCACAAGGAACCGTGAGCCCAGGAGAGGGGCTTGTAAAAGGCAAGGAAGGGGTTCTAGAAGCAAGGCCTGGCTATCATCAAAGAAATGAAGTCAAGGGGGAAAAGGATGGGGGGAGTTCAGCATCCAGGGTGGGCGATCTGCTGAACCTGTCTCTTGACCTGTCAAGAGACAGTCACCTGGCCCTGGGAAGTTGCTGGGGCCAGGGATGGGGAGGCTTCCCCTCCATGGCCCCACACCTAGCACCAGGCATACAGTAGATGCCAAATGTTTGTTGAATGAACCCCAAGGTAGGGATGAGAGGTTTCAAAATCATCCAGGGGCTGCCAGGGCAGTGCCCACTCCTGCTCCGGGGACACCCCACCTCAGGGTTGCAGGTTTTCCCAGCCACCGGGCAGGCGGTGTCGTTGAAGATCTTGTAGATGGCTTCATTGGAAGTGGACAGGAAACTGGAGGCTCATTAAGGAACCCAAGGTTGGGGGCAGTGGGGGGTGGGGCTTGGGGGCATGTGAGAAGAGGACCCATTCCCCCACCAGGTTCCGTGTCTGCCCCGGAGCTGTGGGTCACTTCCAGGCAAGCCCGGTGCTCAGCCATCCCCCAGGGTCAAGGATGAGGATCCATCTGATGGTGGATACACAGCAGTGCTGGCCCAGTAGGCGATGCAGAGGCACAGCAGGAAGAAAGTGACAAGCGGGTACAGCATGGAGCACATGACGTATCCCACGGCCCTGAGGAGGGGCAGAGAGGCAGGTGTCAGGGACGCAGCAGCCCTGGGAGCAATGCCTGGCCAGGCCCCTGGCTCCCCAGCCCCCACCTGCTGGCTTCCTTGATGAGTGCAATGGCGATGAGAATCCTCTTCCGTAGAAAGATGAGCAGCAAGATGATGATTAGCTCCAGGACGCTGAGGATGATCACTGCAGGGGGCGGCGGGGGGCTGAGCTCACCCGCCTGGGCTCCTCACTCCCTCCCAGGCCCCCTGGGAGGGGAATGACCAGGGGAGGGGAGGGCTGGGACTCACTGAAAGCTATCCAGGTCTGCCGCAAGTGCAGGTACACACGGAGGTCCGTCTGGAAGCCGAGGTCCATCAGAGAGATGTCAGAGCCGGCCTCGCCACGCAGTCGGGAATATTCCATGTAGCAGTGAAATATTCCTGCACACGGGGACCACAAGCCAAAAACTGACCTCAGCCTACTGACGCCTCCCTCAGCCTCACAAAAACAGGCACAACCACTCCCACTGGGCAGAAGCAAACACTGAGGCTGAGGATGGCTGCTCCTGCCTCAGGGCCTTTGCACTTGCCATTCTCCCACTGCCTGGTACATTCTCTCCCCATAGCTGGGTGCCTCACACCCTCAGGTCTCCAGTCTCTCAAGAGATCTTTCTGAATTCCCACCTCCACCCCACTTATTTATTTTTAAATTTTTGCTTTGGTTAACATATATACAACCTGACATTTCCTGTTTGAACCCCTTTCCAGCAATTCAGGTGTTAATCACATTTGTGATTTGGGAGCTACCATCACCACCCTCCACCTCCCTGCCTCCCATTTAGAATCCTACCCATCCACATACTGCCTTCTTACACCCCCTCCCTGCTCTGACATCCTAGACAATTTTCTGGTTGATCTGTTTCCTTGTCCATCTTCCCTCCACTCGCAGGAATATAAGTTCCTTTTGTCCTGAGAGCCAGGGTTTGTCCTGTTTTGTTCACTGTTGTAAGCCCAGGGCCTTGAAAATGACTCAGGAACACTAGGTTCTCCATATATGTGGGGTGCAGAGAGGGAGAAAGGAAGGAAGGAATGAATCAGTGAGCAGTAGGGGTTTTCAGCCTTCCCCTGCTCGAATAAAATTGCAAAGAGTGCTTAAAGAAAAAAGAACTTTTTTGAGCATCCCCTGTGGCTTCCACAGGCCTGAGCTTAACAGGGAATTCCCACTATCTTGTGCTCCCACTCTCTCATTCTCACTGAGCCTCCCAACCAGTAAATACTAATTATGCCCATTTTTATAGAGGATAGAAACTGAGGCACGGGGAGGGTTGACTCAGTCGCCCAAGGTCATGGGGCGAGGACGTGGCCAAGCCGAGATTTGAACCCCCAGCTTTTCTGGGGCCAGAGCAGCCCTTCTTACCCACTATTTTAAGCAGCTAGCTGGGGAATGCCTTTTGCTGTGGCTAATACACAGATCTGACCCCAGTTTGGAAGGCTACAGAGAGTCCCACAGCCGGCCCACACCAGGGCTGACTCAACCTGCTCCCCTTTGGATGGACACCTAGGTTGCTTCCTGGTGTCTGCTCTAATAAACAAGGCTGAGATGCACATCTTCACCAAGGCACCAAGTAAAAGAGGGCTGAGGGTACAATTCTCGATGGGCCGTTGGTGGGTTAAAGGGCATGAGCAGCCTCTGGGTCAGGAGAGGGGTCACGTACCGTAGCCCAGCACCAGAATCACCAGGACGATCATGACCCAGACCATAATACCAGCCAGGAAGCGGAGCAGGACGATGAACAGGAGGCTGACCACCATGGCGATGACCAGGCCGCTGGGGGACGAGAAGGGCGCATGCATGGATCCCGGCTCTCGCCAGCCTCGGACCGGGTGCCCGCGAGGACCCCCTTTCCCCCTGGACTTACATGACAATCCAGTACCAGGACACGGTGTAATCTTCAAACACCCGCATGGCCAGCTGCCGCGCCTCCAGCACCCCGTTAGCCATCCTGGGGGAGGGGAGGGGGGAGGCGGACAGGGCTCAGGTCAGAGCCCACCCCCCTCCCGGGTGGGATCGGGCCGCCCACCCCCACCCCGAAGCCCGCCAGCCGTGGTCCTCACTTGGCGCCTTCCACCAGCTCGGTGATGTTTTTCCGATGCCCGTGGCCGTCCTCGTAGGTCGTCTCGTTGCCCACCATGAGGACCCCCTTGCGGGCGTGGATGGCGGGGAAGCATCTCCGGGCCACTGCGTGGGAACAGGGGTGGGACTAAAGAGGCCACGCCCCCCTCCCCGAGTCCCCACCCCCGCCCCAGGAACCCCCCAAACTCACAGGGTGTGCTGGGAATAAGGACAGCGGGGCAGTCACCATCCCGGAGCACCTCAGCCACACCCTGCGGAGAAAGAGGGGAGGGGGTGGGATCCCCCAGGCCGGGCCCCGCCCCCACCTGCCCTTACCTGCGCACAGGGCAGCCTCCCACTCACCTTGTTGGCCTGAAAACCAGGCCCGCAGAACTGCTTATAGTAGGCAAAGTCCTGCGAGCTGCTGCGGGCATTCAGGTAGGTGAGGTAGTGGTCTGGGCATTTCTCCACGCAGATCTGGGGGAAGGGGCGGGAGGAAGCGGTGCGCGGGTCAGGACAGATGCCCACCCATCCCCACTCAGGACAGAGTTGCCGCCCCAGGTCCACCGGGGAGAGAGGAAGCCATGGGGGAAGGGACCTGGTGACAGAACGGGGACAGGCGAGGGGGGAGGGGACAGGTAAGCGGAGGGAGGGGAGGGGACAGTCACCTGGGGGGTGGGACACTGGAATTCCAAAAGGACCAGGGGGCTGGCGCACTTCACAATGTTGAAATAAAACAGGTAAGGTTTGTCACTGGAGTTGAGGTAGAAAGGGGATGGAAGCTTTTAGCACTTTCTCGAACACGCTATGTAAAATACCTTAATGAAAATGATGATGATGATGATGACACCACAGCACTAGCAACTCCAAAGCCAGGCGCTATTCCGAACCCTGTATATGTGGCGGCTCATCTAACCCCGTTTGAGAGATGTGGAAAGATGAGTGAGGCCCAGAGAAGTCGAGACATTTGCCCCAGGTCACACAGCCATGATGAAGTGGGGGGAGGCGAGATTGAACTCACTCTGTAACCTCACACAGTCCTCACCTCCCCACATCAGATCCGACTCAGTCTCCTCTCTGTCTCTCCCTTACAATGTGAGCCACCGGAGAACAGGGACACAACGCGTTTCATTTCCTGCGCTGGGTCGCCAAGGCGGGGCATCGTGGAAACTTTACAAATAGTTGTTGACTGGACTTATGGATGAACCAGTGCATGGATGGATGGATGGGCACTAGACCCTCCTCCCCAGTGCTCATGAAGCCCTCCCACCCACACCTGCCCAGTCCCCAGGGAGCGAGACTCACGCGTTTTTCGTGCCCTTCTGCCCGCAGAACTCGCCCCGGCTATCCGTGGGATAGATCACCTTTCGTGGGTCCCCGTGGGTCCAAGCTGCAGAGGGATCCAGGGAACTGAGGTGCTGCCACTCAGCACCAGCCCCATCTGTGACCCAGAGGCTGTGGCTGCCCCCTTCCACCCTGGAGCCCCAAGTCCTGACCTTTCCACTCACCTATGATACCCACAGCCACGTAGCCCACGATGGCCAGAAGGAGGAACACGCAGCAAATGATGTCAGTGCAGCCCCTGGGGAGCAGAGCGGATCATCAGGGTGGGGCCCCAGTGCTGCACACAATTACCTGCACCCCTGTGTTATTTGGATACACGTTCCCAGGTGGTGGAAATCCTGTTCCAGAAGTACATGCATTTTAAATTTTCATACCTAATGCTACACAGTCCTCTAGGGAGGTTGCAAAAATATTCAGCTCGCTTTTGACTCCAAATGCCCACTTCCCCACATCTTCACCAGCACTGGATATTAAGATTTTTTAAAGATTTAAGCTATTTTTTATCATCAGAAGAGTAAACACAAACGTGGTAAAGATGAAAACCATACAAGAGTGGATTTAATAAAGAAATCAGTCTTCTACAACCCCTTCCCCAAAAGTAATCTGGTGATTTCTTGTGAATTCCTTTGGGTTACTTATTAGGGACAAATATTTTCCCAAAAAGTTTTTTTTGGTTAACCCAAGTGTGAGTATAATATACTCACTGTTCTTTGTCTCCCCACTATACAAAAGGACTCCTGTACCTCTTAACAGCTGTATATTATTACAATCTAAGGGTGTACTATAATTTATCCAACTAGTCCTTATGGAGGAATGTTTGTCGGTTGGTTTTGCCATTTTTTTTTAAAAAAAAGCAGCAATTTCATACATTTTTGCCCAGGTCTGCGAAGTCTCATGGAAGAATTTTCCTTCTAGAATTTTAACTTTCGGAACAAGGGATGCCTATCCAAAAATGTCAGGCTCTTTCAAAATCCCCTCCGAAAGTACTGGACCAATTAGTTTCACAAGCAAAATGTGTCCATATATATATTTTTTAATCTTTGCTCATCTGCGAGGGGGGGAATCATATTTTGTGGCTATTTAAACCAGCTTCCTTGTTTAGTGAGACCAGGCGTTTTTCCTTAAACTGTCTACAGTACAGTGTTTCTTCTATAAATTATCTGTTCCAGTCTTTTGCCTATTTTTTTTTTAATCTTTTGAAAGAACTCTTTATATATTAAGGAAATTAGTCCGCTCATCAACAAATCGCAACTATTTATCACCAGTTTGTTAGAGAAGCCGGGGAGGAGTGGAGAAACAGGGGTGGGGGGCAGTGGGCAGGACTCCCCCCACCCCAGAAGCCCCAGAGCTCTTACCTGTTGTAAATGGGTCCTTTGAAAGTCGGGTCGTATTTCTGCGGGTTTCCTGAAAGCCGGCAAGAGAGCTTGATCAAGAAGGGGTTGGGAGGGGCCCGCCTTCCCCAGAAGCCTCTAGGGGTGTCTTTTTGCCAGCGGAAGAAGAAGATTCAGAGATTTCCAGCCTACCACACACCTAGGGCACCCACACAGGGCGGGCCAGGGCAGGGGGGAGGAATTGTTCATTGTTGCTAAGCACGGATTTATCACCTGTAGCCACCCGCTCGGAAGCTGGGTGTGGAGGGTGCGCTGGCGGGGAATGGCAGCTGCCAAGGAGCAAGGCAGAGGGGTGGTTTGAGTTGGGATCCAAGGGAAAAGGCTGCCCCAGGAGTCCTAGGGAGGGACCTAGGCAGGCCCTTGGGTGAGGGACAGGGGTCTGGAGGGCGGTGGAGAGCAGCTCCAGGCTAGAACTGGGGCGAGGGGTGCAGGCAGGTGATGGGGTGGGTCTTCAGGCAGAGCTCTGCAGCTCGGCTTCCCCTTCTCCCCTTGCCTCCCAGGTCCTCCTGCGGCCCCCACCAAGGGCTCAGCCCCAGCCCGGGGAGAGGGCCCCGGGGGGGGGTGGTCCAGGGGTGGGGGCTGCCTACCGTGCTTGCCATAGTAATCCTGCCGCTTGCCCCCCATGGCTGCCCCTGGCTGCCCTGGTTCTGGAGGCTGCCCGGGCTCCCGAGGGAGGGACGGACCGACCGACCGGCTGCAGCTCCTCCCGGTTAAGAGCCTGGCGGGGCGGCCCAAACCGGTCGGACAGGCCGGGAGTGAGTGGAAACCTCCGGAGCCAGGGAGGGAGGGAGAAAAAGAAGGAAGGCGGGAGGCGGGGAGGGCGGGCCCGCAGCTGCTCCCGCCACTCACCGGAGAGGTCTGATTTAGCCTTCCCCGCCCCCTTGCTACCCCTGCCCCCGAACCATGAGGCTTGGCCCCTGACACTTGGCACCCCCCCCGGAGTCTGGGCCGCCTCTACCCACCGGACCACACCACCTAAAGCACTGCCTAACCCTGGGGGCGCCAAGAAGACCCAGTCTCCAGATAGGGAAACTGAGGCACGAGGAGGCGGTCCCTAGCCATGAGCCCCACCACCCCTGGAGGGCTAAACCCAGACAACCCTCTATAGAAATAGAACATGTGGACCTCAAATTCTCAAACCAGTGTTTGTGTTTTCATTTGGTATGCTTTTTTTTTTTTTTTTTTTAAATCCATTGCCAACAGCTAAACATTGGGAGTCCACATAAAAATCCGTGTCTCCAAAAGGACAAATACTGTATGAATGCATTACTATGAACCAAATATATTGTGTAGCACATTGTTTGAGTCAAAAAAAAATTTATATGTATCCATTACATTTAATTGAGAAATGTATATATTTATTCATCTGTGTTTACTTTTTCGTTTTTAATTGTTTATATTTTCAATTATTAAATGTACAAAATAGTAAAAAAAAAAAATTATTATATGTCCCCAATTGTAAAAGTGATATTAGCAAGAATTTTCTTCTAAAAGAAGAGGTATAGAAAATATTAAGCCCATGTATTAAAAAAAAAAAAACAAAAAAAACGTGTCTCCTGTCTGTCTTGAAAACGGATGGAAGTGGGCCGGCAGCCCCATGCGTGTCCCTGCCTGGCCCCGGCCACGTCTGTGGGCCCCAAGGACACCTGAGCTTGCCCTCCCTGCAGACTCTCACCATCCTTCATCCTGAAGTTGTAGAATGAGTATTTATTGAGTGCTTACTGGCTACATGCCCTGGGCTGGGCACAGGGTACAATGCAACCAAGAGAGACCCAATCCCTGCTCTTGTGGAGCCCACATCCTACTGGGTGGCCCTGGATTCTAATGCTCCTTCTGCCCTGTCTGAGCCAGCACCTTGCCTTCTCTGAGCCTCAGTTTCCTCACCTGTGAAGTGGGACTAACATATAAAACCAGCCTTAAAGGACAGGCATGGGCTATGAGGAGTATACAGTAGGCTTGGGGTTTACAGTTGGCAAGGGATGTCCTGTATTGTCAGTGTGGGATGTACAGCAGGTGTGTGGGTATACAGCTGGCATGAAGCATAGTCAACCTGGAGGTATACAGCCAGCATGGAAAAAAAAAAAAAAGTCAGCATGGGGTATACAGGCGGCACGGGGCCAGTCAGCTGGTGTAATCCCCATGCTGACGCTATGCCCCCACACCGACTGTATGCACCCTTGCTCCTGTGCCTGCATCTCCCAGCAGCCCTTTAAGGCCAACTGTATACTCTAAAATACAGTTGGCATCACATAATTGTTGTAGGAGTGTACGGTCAACAGGAGTGTCATTCAGCGTGGGGTATTCAGTTGTCACAGGTTTATACAGTGGCTGTGGCCATATACAGTTGGCACTTAATAATTGCAGCTTCCCCCCCCCCCAGCAGGACTCCCCCAGGTGGGGCCTTGATCACTAACTCAGCTTGTGCCCAGACAGATGCCACTTTCCCCCAAATGGCCTGCAGCCGAGTCCCCGCCTGAAGCCACAGGCTTCAGCAAACAGGCGGGGCCCGAGGCGCCAAGCTGTGCCCTTGGGTGACCAGAAGGCCCCAAGAAACCCTGTGGTTCACGAGCTCCCTGCCACCCTGGAGGCCAGCTGGTCCCACCCCACCCAGTCCAAGCAGTGGACTCGCGCCACAGGGGCCGCTTCTCTTCCCTGGCTACACTTGGCCTCCTACGGACACTGCCAACTTCCAAATGTTGGTCCCCAATGTGGGTCTCGCCCCCCAAGCTGCACATCCTTGTTACACCCCCCTCCCAGCACCCCACCTGGGGTCTCACAGGCACCTCACACTCATTTCCAATCTGCCCGACTCGGTAATGAGAGCTCCTGGGTGCTCAGGTAGAAATCCAGGGTCTCCTCTTTCTTCAGCTCACTCTGCCTTCAGAATCTACCAGAATCCACCCACTTCTCACACCTCCTCGGCCCCATCATCTCCACCCTGGTCCCCAACCTCACCTCCCACGGTCTGTTCTCTCACGGCGACCAGAGGGCGCCACTGAACACTTGAATCAGGTCCCGTCCCTTCTCTCCCCAGAACCCTCCATGACTCCCACATAACTCAGATGAAAAGCCCAATCCCTCCATGACCTACCCCCATAACCTCCCCATCTCATTGCCCCCCACCCCCCATTGTTCACCCTGCTGCAGCCACACTGGCCACCTCGCTGTCAGCGTGGGGCACAAACCCTGCCTCAGGGCCTTTGCACATGCTACTCTCTGCCCGGACCTGCCCTTCCCCAGACATCTAGATGGCTGCTCTCACTTCTTTCAGGCCTCTACTCAAACATCACCTCTTTCCCTGACCACACCCACTAAGGCAGCACCCCTTTCTACTCTATCCCATTACCCTATTTGTTTCTTGTCACCACCTGACCTGTCACCCGCTTACGCTTACGAGTTGATTGTTTATTGCTTACCCTCCTTTGACCATTCACTGCACAAGGGCGGGGATGTAGGTGTGTTTTGTTCACGGCTGTGTACCCAGCACCCAGCACAGCTCCTGGCATAGCATAGGGACTCTCTTAACTGTTTGTTGACTGAATAACCACAATATGCCATTGGTGCGTGTATTGCTAACACTGAGATATACAAAGGCAGTTTAGTTTTCCATGGGCACAAAATAAAAATAATAAAATAAAATAAAATAAATTAAATTAAATTAAATTAAAATAATACAAATAAATACAAATAAATACATTTGTGAATTGGATACGTAGATAAAAGTGGAATTCCCAGTTGGTGGGGAAAAGATCAAACCTGTCAGTAGCCCTGACTGTGCATTTGGGAGAAAATAAGCTTAACTCCCTCCCCCTTCCCATTCAGCACACAGCACCATAAATTCCACATAGATTAATCACGCCAATATATAAAAAGCCCAAACTATTACAAGTACGAAGGAGAAAACACAGGAGACTATTTCTGCTATCTGATAGGAGGTGAGAACTGTGAGAGGAGAGATAAGGAAGCGCCAGAAGTTTCTTGCACCAGCCAGATTGGCAAGCTTTGCCAGTAGGGTGGGAACAGCCACACCAAAATAGCAGGGACTGGCTGAGAAGCACCTTTGCAACCCTGGCTCAGTGGTCTCCATCCAGTAGAGGTCACACCATCAACCTACTTTACTGCCGAGGAAACCGAGGCCCAGGGAGAGGGAGGAAGTCAGCCAGCGGCACGTGGTCGAGCCTCACTCCAGGTCTGATGGAGTGAGTGGGAGCCACTGAGGGTGTTTGAGCAGGAGCATGACGGGGCCAGCTTAGGCTGGGATTATGGGAGAAGTCTCGGGCAACTCTCAGCAAAAGAGAGCTCAGCCTGGGGGCTTCAGTGGCCATATCCTTGCTGCGTAAACTGGAGTTACCTCTTTGTGCAATGGAACTAAGGGTGCAGAGAGGGCCTCCAGGCGACCGCTTTGGCTCAGGGCCTGGCCCTGTGTGGGCTCTCAGGAAATGTAAGAGGGCATATTGGTATTATCATCTGCTGGGTTCCATTAGCTGTCATTAGTGTGAGCAGTGGCACTGGAGAGGGGCGTGGAGAACACTAATGGTTTCTATTCACTGCATCTGGTCCAAACCCCGTGATGGAAACTTTTTTTTTTTTTTAAGATTTATTTATTTATTTATTTATCCCCCCCTTGCTGCTTGTGCTGCTGTGTCCATTTGCTGTGCGTCTTCTCTGTGTCTGCTTCTCTCCCCCTTGCTGTGAGGTCTTGCTGCATCAGCCCACCGCGCCGCGCGGGCCTGCCCTCACAAGGAGGCGCCGGGAAGCGAACCTGGGGCCTCCCATATGGTAAACGGGAGCTCTATGGATTGAGCCACACCCGCTTCCCTCCATGATGGAAACTTGACACATCTTTGCAACGACATTGCCGAAAGACCAAGAAGCCAAGGCGAATGCCCCCCTGTTGTATGGCCCTTTTGCCATGCCCGAGGCCCTCTTCCAGAATGCTACAGGGTCCCCTTCATTTTATCCTTACGACCACTTTGTGAGCTTGATCCTATCACTATCCCCATATTGACAGATGTGGAAACTGAGGCCCCGAGTGGAAAACGGATGTGCCCACGGCCAGAGATGGTGAGTGGCCGCCAGGCTGCCCATTCCCCCCGGGTCTGTGTGTCCTAATTGCAGCTGACGTAGATTAGCATGGACCTGGTGGCTTAACACAGCTCAGGTTTATTATCTTACAGCCCTGGAGGTAAAAAGTCCAAAGTCTGCCTCTCCAGGCTAAAATCAAGGTGTGTTTTTTTTTGTGGATGCCCCAGAGGAGAACCTGTTTCTGGGCCTGTACCACATTCCTTGGCTGGAGACTCCCTTCTCCACCTTCAAAGCCAGTAAATTCCATCATTCCTAAGTCTGTCTCTGTCCCATCTCATTTTCTTTCTCTTTTTTTTTTTTTTTTTGGAGATTTATTTTATTTAGTTACCTTTCACCACCGTTGTTTGCACTCGCTGTCTGCTTGTCTTTTTCAGGAGGCACAGGGAACCGAACCCGGGACCTCCCATGTGGTAGGCGGGTGCCCAACTGTTTGGGCCACATCCACTTCCCCCATCTCATTTTCTGACTCTTCCTGCCTCCCTCTTTCACTTAGTAGGTGCCTCGTGGTTACATTGGACCCACCCGGGGAATCCAGGAGAATGCCATCTTGACCTTTAAATCATATCTGCCAAGTCCCTTTGGCCATGTAAATTACTCACAGGTCCCATGGATTAAGGTGGGGAAGTCTTTGAGGGTGGGGCGAGGGGCGGTTATTCTGTCTCCAACAGTGTTTTAACAATTTGGGCCAGGGGTCGGCAAAGTACCGCCTGTGGGCCAAATCTGGCCTGAGAGCCAAGGATGGTCT
>JAQZBX010091084.1:0-12387 GCA_029593785.1 Cabassous unicinctus
ACCCTTACCTCCTGTTAAATATTTCTGGTATATTGGCCATTTTCACAAATGGCTATGTTAATCTGCCAGTCTAAAGGAGATAAGAGCCACTTAGCATGACTATTTGGAATATGGTTGTCTTGGCCAATAACCCTTAACATACATTAAGGCTCTATTCAGCAGAAATTTGATGCATTGGCTTCTGTTTAAAAGTTTTCAATATTGTGGCTGCTTTGCATAGTTAAGGTAAGGAGTTGAGCATTCAAGAAAAATCTATGCTAGTTATCAGTTGTAGCAGTTAGAATGTATTTGTTTTAGAGAGGAAAAATTGATCCACGATAAAGGCCTTACCTACATTGATTTTTGTTTTGAGATTCACTTAATCCCTTGATTTCAAAAACATCTATAACAGTTTTCCATTTATTAGGCCCACCACGTCTTAAAACTTATTTTTATTAATATTTGCTTCATGCTAGACTCTCTAAATACAGTATCTCATTTAATTCTCACTGTATCTGAGTCTGAAAGAAAATAAATAAGTAACCCATGTTTAAGGAGCCAACAGATATAGGATTTCATCCAGACTCATCCAATTCCATTACTCTTGCTCTTTCTGGTCCACCATTTTACCATTGAATGTGCCATGAGAGGAGTGTTGTTGTACTGAATATTTTAAGAAACTATTTTGGCTGTAATTCTGGGATATTAAAAAGGCATTAGGGAAGCGGATGTGGCTCAAGCGCTTGAGCACCTGCTTCCCACATGGGAGGTCCCAGGTTCGGTTCCCAGTACCTCCTAAAAACAACAAACAAACAAAGTAACAAGCAAACAAACAAAAAAAACCAATTCAGGTGAGCTGATGTTGCTCAGTGGTTGAGCGCTGGCTTCCCACATATGAGGTCCCAGGTTCAATCCCCAAATGACATTATTCTGTACAGTTATAAGAATAACTTTCATGAATTCTTATGGTATTTTAAGGTATTATACAGTTGTGTGTTTGCTTGTTTTTTAATTATCATACCAATGATGACCATGAAAAATGGGTTTTATTCCTGTATGCCCATAAATTGTATGTGAGAGAGCTTAACTTTATTTTCACGGGAAATGTTAAATCTTGTAGTTTTTGTACCAAACAATTTAGTAGTTTCCTGTTCTCATATTTTTATATTAATCAAGGTGCTTATGTGAAAAGTGATTATAAATTTACTGATCAAAAATTAAAAGATAGAGTGGAATAACAAGAGTAGATATCATATTAAGTAGCTTGGAGATTGTTTTCTGCAGTGTATGCTTTTTTAAAAAACAAAAAAAAATTGAATTTGTTTAAGCCAAATGTAGTTCTTTGAGAAGAAAAACTAGTTAAAGTTTTTACAGGTTTCTCTTAGCATATTATGTCTTAGTGAGTATAGTAGATATAGCCCATGGTGCCCAAATTTTGGGATTTTTTTTTTTTTTCTTAGTGTTTCTGGCCACTATCTTGGAAATTTGAAATTTCTTCTAAATAGAGACCTTGGTGAAGAGCTGTCTTGTTTTGTGCTTATTTTCATCTAACATGCATGTGCTGCATCTCATGTTTATGTTTGCTGTCTCACATTGCTTTATTTAGATGCCATCTAACAACAGTATCAGAAAACAAATAGAAACACTCCAGGTGAGTTGTGTTGATGTTACAAAGTGAAATATTGCTTAGTGTGGCTTTTTTTCCCCCTTTATCCATTGTTGCGTTGCCCGTCTAATGTAGTCAAACCTGCTTTTAGTATTGTTAAAAAGAGTAGCACACATAGGAACCTTCTTCAGAGGGTGTGATAGTAATGTGGCCCCAAGAAGATGGATTTCAAAGATAAAAGTAATACCAAGTGCTGATTTTCACCAAATTCTCGATTTTAAAATGTTCCATTTAGTTTATATTACCTAGCTACTGAAAATGAAACATTTAAAAACATTTTTCAGTTAAAATTGGGGTGACAGTAGATAAGAATTTAATATGATTTTGGTAAATGAGTGTTTAAAGCTTTTATCCTATTAGTTTGGGTTTTAAACAAATATTTTTAGTCCACAGTAGAACAAAAGGGAAGAAACACATTAAAATTATTGTAGCCAAAGATCATGCTTGACTTACGTATCAGTTTATTTTATATTAATACCATTGAATTTCCAAATTAGTATAATAAATTCAGATTATTCAAATTAGACCAAGGTTGTACTTAGGGAATTATATATCTTTATTTAAGGCTTAGATAAATTGAGGATGTTTTTATTATTTGCACATATATAACTGCATTGGTGTGGCTGAAAAAACAATTTATTTTTATCACTTTTCATCTTGTTTTAACATTGCACAGTATAGAATAAGTCTGCTGTGTAAACTTAGCAGTCCATTTTGGAAAGTTTGAAAATCAAATTTTTTCATGCCAGATACCTTATCACTTAAGATAATCCAAATACTTTTATATTTAACCATTTATATGAAAATGCTTTTTATGTGGAATAGTCTGAAATATTTTAACACATAATTTTTACTAATAGTTGGAAAATATAAGAACGTAAAAGTATTTTTTGGAGTGTACGTATAACTAATTGAACTCACACATTGATATCATTGGATTTAAATGGTAAAAAAGAAAGTTATGCTTTCTTAAAAATATGACGAAAAAAAGCTTGGTTGTTACATTAATAGTCCCTATTTATTCAGGTTGCCTTAGAGATTACTACCTACCATCCAGTATTCTTTAAAATGTATTAGCAAACCCTCTCTACAAATGCAATTTTTAAATGTTGACATTTAAAAAAAATATTGTCATTGGTGATTAATAGTATCACAGAAGAGATAAGGCTGAGATTCATTATAGTGTCTTGTAGCCTACTAATAATAACTCACTAAAATTTCACATAAACCGAGTGTTTCTTTAAAATCAGAATTTATATTGACTTCATCCTTAAAATATTAAAGTTAGCAAATTATTTTTAGCCAAATGTGTTTTAGCTACTTTTTAAAATGGAGTCTTTGTGTTTTGTTCAGTTTAACTTTGGAGACAAAAGGGGACTACTTGGGAAGTGTATTTGAAATTTGGGGTCCCTGTGGATCTGGGAAGGGAAGGAGGGGTTGATGTTGACACCTAGAGCCTGCTAGGTAGGTGGAAAGTAGTAGCGAAGTCAGATATTTAGACAATAACAGTAGGTGACTTAGTGTGGTTCAATCATTCCATTTGTAAATCTCTGCTCCTCTAAAACCAGACAGCCTTAACTTTAGATTTATTAAGCATGCATGTTGTAAAAATAGCAGTAGAAAAAAAAGTTTGCAGAGGATACTCATGTAAATTTGCATTAAATTTAAATTAAACAAAATTACTTGTTTAATAATTTCTATATTAAACCTTCATATAGAAAGATGTACAAAATATGCCACTTATAAATGGTCATGTCTTTTTTAAAACCATCCTCAGTTTTTATCTTTTTGCATTGCTTTTAATTATATATAATAGATGTCCATCATTCTACATCTTAAGAAAACATTAAAAATTGTATTTTAAAATATCCTTGTGTTAGCATCCATATATTAAATAATTGTTTTGCAATAACAAATCCCTCAAACCAAATAAAAAATGTGCATATACAGCAACCAATGCTATATCCTACAACCAATTAACATGTATGAAGAGCTTCTTCTACTAAAGGTAATATTAGCTACATTTTCAAAATTCACTATAAAATCTCATTATATGACTGACCATTTGAGAACTTTATTTTTTATAACAGAATGAAGAAAAGGGTTGCTGATCAAATTGTGATTGAAATGGAATAATTTTTTGATTCTCAGTCAAAATTAAAGGTTTAGTGCTCCCTTTGGTAGCATATACACTAAAATTGGAACAATTAGTATGGGCCCTGTGCAAGGATGACATGCAAATTCGTGAAGCATTCCAGATTTTTGTTCCTTTATGGAATGATAGAAATGTTTTGGTAATAGATTGTCACGTTGGTAGCGCAGCATTTTGAACATAATTGGCAACACTGAAATGTATATTTGAATGTGATTAAAAGGGGAAATTTTAGATTGTATATATGGTAACAGAATTAATTTTTAAAAAATCCATTAAACTACACAACACAAACAGTGGACCCTGCATTAAACCATGGGCTTTAATTAATAGTGCAGTCATGTAAATGTGCTAACATCAGTTGTAACAAATGTTCCACACCAAGGCATTACTAGTGGGGTGGTATATGGGAATACTATATTTTATGCATCATTTTTCTATAAACCCAAAACTTCTCTAATAAGAAAAAAAATTAAAAAGCATCATCCAATGACCCACTTACTAAAAAAAGAAAAAAAAAATTAAAGATCTACCACATAATACTAATTGAATATTTAACATACGCCAGGTACTGTTTCAAGTGCTTTCCACACGTTAATTTCTTTAATCTGTGAAGTGTAGGTACTTTATTATCTACATTTTAAAGATGTAGAATTTTGGCACAGAATGATTTAACAATGCCCAAGGATGGGCCTTGAATTTGATCTCAGCTTATCCTAATTCCAGAGTCCATGCTCTTATTCCACTATGTCATATCCCCTCTTGTAAAGGTATACAAGCAATAATATTTTGAATTACTTCATAAATGCAAATGACTGTAATGCCATTTGGCATTTAAAATTTAACTGTTATGGGCTGCAAATGAATTACTCTAAAGATGAATAATCTTTCTTCATCAATGTCAGTATTGTCATGTGAAACATTTACCATTAAATAAAGTAGATGTCTGTTATTTTGGAGTTCTTGGAAACATTAATGCTAATTTTTCATTTTGAGAAAAAAAACTTTCTTATTTAAGGTTTAGTTTGAGCTATCTATACTTACCATATACCAAATATATATGTACATATTTAAGCCTGTTTTAGATTGAATACAAAATGGGGGTGAAGGTGTTTAGTTGTTGGCAGAAAATGTATTTGATCTTAAATGATTGTAAATATTTTAATAAATAAGTTTATTTTTATTCTCTTTTGTTTTTAAACAGAATAAAGATCCTAAAATGTCTCGAGTTGCACTGGAATCTTTGTATAGATTGTTGTGGGTTTATGTAATTAGAATAAAATGTGAAAGCAACACTGTAACTCAAAGGTGAGTGCTTTTGTTTTAAAGGGTATTTATAAAAATCGTAATTACTGTCCTGCTAGTGGAATTTTAGTTAATGTTATAAATTGCTTGGGGAAGTGTGCATTCTCTTTTTGTTAAGGAAAACTAGTTTAGACATATTAAGAAGAATAGGAAGAATTTTTGCTAAAATACTGTTAATTTCATTATCTCATTATGACTAAATCTTTTTTTCTCTGTAGTCGTCTTATGAGCATAGTGTCAGCACTTTTTCCAAAAGGTTCACGTAGTGTGGTTCCTCGTGATACACCTCTCAATATATTTGTGAAGATTATTCAGTTCATTGCCCAGGTAAGTGTTTCACCCAATAATACATATATACTGTAAGTTATAAAGATGGTCCATTGTGATAAGTTGGAGTCTTAAAATTTGTTACACATCTAAGAACATGGTAACAAAACATTTCTTAATATTGAATAAGGAAAAATTAAAGTATGCTAAAAAGATAAAGAATAAAGTATGCTAATGATTTTTTTGATAAAATAGTTTAATTCATTCATCTACACAATTGGAGAAGAAAAGGAGACCCTCGGATCGAAGCACTTCTACTTTGGGAAGGGTGAAGAAAGTGTTTCATAATCTTATTGCCAGTTCATTGACTAGTTACTTCCTCAGTATCTCAAAATTTCTTAGAAAAATTCTTTCCTGATCTGTATTAATCTGGGCATTTTAGGTATAGATAATAGAATCCACTATAGCTAGTTTAAACCCAATGGAATTTAAGGGATATAGATAGCTCACAAATTCTGGAAGGGCTGAAGAAATTATTCTCATGTGATGACTAAGAATCGGGCTGTCAAGGAATCTGCTGCCTTTGCCACAATTAAAAGATGGCAAATAAGAAAGTCAATACTGGTGGCTTCAAAATCATGCTGCTTCTACAGTGCCCCCCCACCCCACACACACACCAGTAAAACAGATCCCTTTCTCCCTGCCTTCCTCCTCATGTACCCCATATCCAAAAGACTCAGCGAGCATACCACTTGGCAGGATCTACTCACATCCGGAACTCTACCATTGTTAGGGAGTCTGGGAAATGTAATTTGTAGCTTTCTAGCCTCTGTGGTCATGGAAGGTTCATTAGAAGGGGAAATTGAGTGTTGAATGAGACAATCCAACGGTTTGGTCACAGCCCTGGAGAAGCATATCTGATTTGAAAATAGAATCAATTTAGGATAATGCTGTTTTCCTAAAACTTTTGCCATTAGATTGCATCTCCTCTCCCTTTTGGTTCTCCCCAGGAGTTATACCCACTCTCTTTGTTCTGTTTTCCTAAACTACTGCTGATTTGAAACAATTAGAATGAGCAAACTCATAGAGTCAGAATCTAGTATATAGGTTACTGAGGTTTAGGGTGGGGATAGGGAATGGGAAGTTACGGCTTAAAACGTACAGGGTTCTTATTTGGAATGAATGAAATGTTTTGGTAATAGGTGGTGATGATGGTAGCACAACATTGTGAATGCAGTTAACAGCACTGAAATATATGTCTGAATGTGAGTAAAGGGGATACGTTAGATTGTATATATGGTTACAGAATAAACATTAGAAAAAAAAAATCCATGGAACTACACTATACAAACAGTGAATTCTAAGTTAAATCATGGACTATATTTAATAGTGCAATTATAAAAATATGCTATCATCAGTTGTAACAAATGTTCCACACCAATTTAAGGTGTTCGTAGTGGTGTGGTATATGGGAATCCTGTATTTTATGCATGATTGTTCTGTAAACCCACGAATTTACTAATAAAGAAAAATAAAGGAACAATTAGAAAACTAAAAAACCATCTTATAATTTGAGAGATAGAAATTTAAAATTCATTGGAGAATAAAGAAGAAATAAAAAGAAAAAAGAAAAAGAAAAAAAAATTCATTGGAAGAATTAGATTGGATGATGAGTAGACTGAATCTTCTTGAAAAAAAGAATAATAGGGAAAATAAGGGAGAAAAAGGGTGTTCGAAGAGGGAAAAAAAATTGGGAGGAAATAATTTGATAAATAACTTTAAAAAAAGCATTTCTGTGACATAAAGGCAAGAATTTCCAGAAAGGATAACCCCACATGCCCAATACACCAAATGAAAGAAGTTTCACACCAATGCCTGTCATCATGAATTTTCAGAATACTGAGAATTAAGAAGATTAAAAAGCTTCATGGGAGTGGTGGTGGTAGGAGTGGGGAAGTAAAGTTGAATTGGAAATCAGAATGATGTCCATAATGACCAAAACTGGAACTTGGAAGACAATAGAGCACCTCATCTTCAAAGTTTTGAGGGAAAGGGATTTCATACCTCGCATTCTATAGCCAGCCAGACTGTCAAGTCTTGAGAGGTTTATCCTTAGTCATGTAAGCTAGCAAGTACTTTACTTTACCTAAACCCTTTCTCATGATGTGATTCTCCAAAATAAGGAAGTGTAAACCAAGAAAGAGGATGACATGGGGTCCTGGGAAAAGGAAATCATCCAATACAGGAGAAAAGTGAAGGAATTTCCAGAATGATGTTGAAAGAAGTCCCAAGACAGTAGCTATGCAGCAGGCCTGTGAAGCTGTGATTCCATATGGACAGGAAGAAATCTCCAAGAAAAGAGAAAGTTGGTTGACAACATTAACTAATATCTGGGAGGAATTTTTTAGTTCTGGTGGAGTATTGGACTAAGGCGATTAATAACTCCTAGGTATTTGATAATTAAATAGCATATTTATAATCATATTTCTAACCTTAATTCATGTTTTTTTTCCCTTTCTTTTCAACTAAATTTGTGAACTTCCTAAGGGCATGAACCTGTGTTGTTGCCTTTCTCTGTATAATCATAGCATGATACCTAATATCAAGTTATATATGTGTGTGCACGTGCGTATGTATATCAAGTTATAAGGATTTATTGATGTTTTTTTCTAGGAACGTTTGGATTTTGCAATGAAAGAAATAATATTTGATCTTCTCAGTGTTGGAAAATCTACTAAAACTTTCACCATTAATCCAGAGGTAAAAACAGTTGTGATGTAGTGATATCCTACACTATTTCTTTTTTTTTTTTTTTTTCAGAGTAGTGATTCTGGTATCAGAACTCTTGGGTTCAAATCCCAGCTCTACTTCTAAATACAATTATGATCGGGACCAAATTATTTAAACTTTATGTTATTTGGCTGAAAGGTTTAATGGTAGTGGAAAGCATGGGAAAAAATAATTGAGAGTACGTTTTCCAGTTTAGTCAGCTCAGCTGGCTTAAGAATTGAGTTGTTTTTACCTCAGGCGATTTATATTCAAAGTGTTCCTTAATAATTATCATTCATTCAACTTTTATTGAGCATGTAAAATGTGCCAGGCACTGTTACAGGTAGTGGAGATAAAGCAGACGAAATCCTTTTTCTCATATGGAGTTCACTAGTAAACTAATTTACTCTTTTGACATTAAATTTTCAGATTTTTGAAAATATTTTACAAAATGCCTATCAGAATCTAGTCACATTAGAGAATGTAAAAAAAAAGACAAAATAAGTGCTATTTTTTTCACATTTCTTTCAAATTACTTTGCTGGCTCCACTAACAACTAGTCCCAAGATATATTTATGTAGTTACAAATGCATTGGAAAGCTATCGAAGCTTTTCATTTGCAAGATTCTTAAATAGGTTAATAATTATTTCCAGATTTTTTTAAGTAGACAGATATGAGTGTTTTTATAGGTAACATACTTTAAGGGTTCTCAGCAACAAAAATCACATAAAAAGATAAATTTTCTTGAACATCAGTTTTCAAAAATAATCTCTTTTGCACAAGTTTATTTCTGTAAGTAGGTTTTTTCCTTACTGAAATGTTCATATTAGCAGTAGGGAAAGTGTTAGTTCTGCTTTTTTTGTTATTCATTTAGGCTTACTTTACTAGGATTATCCTCAGTTTCCATTTTCTTTTTAGGAATCTTTTCAAGCTTGTGGGAGCTAGTTTAGCTAAAGCCAGGTAAAATTATCCGTTAATCCATTTAATCAAAGTACATGCAAATTACAATACATTGAAAGAATGAATAAGTGAGAGCACCACTGTCAACCCTACTACACTGCATATGCAAAGATTAGTAAAGCATAAAGCCTTAATTTTTTAGATAACAAAACTATATATATGAAAATAAAGGTTTTGTTTTCTTTCTGTGTTTCGTGAACTGTCTTGCGTACACCTACTGGGATGTACGTACCTTTCTTTAAGAGTGAATGCTTGTCTAGGTCAGAGAGGATGGCAGCTTGGACGAAGACAGTAGTGGTGCCCACGTGGAAAGATCATTTACTGAGAAAAGAAACATTGAAAGGGGTCAAGTTTGGGGGAGAAGATCATGCATTTAGTTTGAACATGTTTTACTTGAGGCATCTTTCTGACATCCAAGTATAGATGTCAAATGAGTTTGAGGGTCTGAGTTCAGATAAGAGGTCAAGCTTAAACTTTTTCGGTGATCTGGTATGAGTGGTAACTGAAGCTAAATAAGTATATGAAATTGCAAAGGGAGAAAATATATTATGATATGGGAAGGCAGTCAAGGGTCTAGTCTTGAAGTAGTCTAACATTTCATTTCTAGGTAAAGAAGGCTAAATATGAAAGGGTGGCAGAAATGACGCAGCCAACAGTGGCATAGAAGTGTCAAAGAAGGGGAGTGTTTCAAGAGAGGAGGGGTACTTGACAGTGTCCCATGCTCCTTAAAGGTCAAATAGGATACTGAGAAAATGCCCACCATATTGAGCAATATGATCACTGATAAGTGGGAGTTGCTTTCAGGGGAATATTGGGGAGAGGGTTTATTCCATTAAGATAATTGAAGAAGAGAAATGGGATGAATTTAGTTGATAGGATATTGTTGAAGATACAAGAAAGGGAAGGAATAACTGGTAGCGTAATGTACCTGAAAATTCAAAAGTAGATAGGATTATAACAACTAGAAAGACCATTATCCCCCTCATATATAACAGGAGCAAAGGAAAAGAAAAAGAGGTGCAGATATAGGTAAATTGGTATGTTTTGTAATGAGAGATTGAGAAAAGTTGTTTTTTTCTTTCTGTGAAGTAGGAGACAAGTCATTTGCTTGGGTTGGAGTTGGGATTTGGGGAGCAGAAGGAGTACAATAGAGTTGAGGAAAGATGGAAGAGGTTTGAAATAAGGTTTATAGAGAAAAGGAGAGCCAGTTGACCTGAGAAGTGAATGGGTGGTATATTTGGGTATTTGATATTAAAACAAACTCAAATGCCTGGACTAGTTTTAAAAGTTGGACAGAAAGGTTAGTTTTCCCTCTGTCTTCTTTCCTCGTGTTATTTGATGAGATGTTTTTAGTGTGAAAGAAAGAGTTTATGATACTCTAATTTCTTCATTTTGAAACTTTCCTCTCTGAAGAGAATGAACATAGGCCTCAGAGTCTTCCTTGTAATAGCAGACAGCTTGCAGCAGAAAGATGGTGAGCCGCCCATGCCAACAACAGGAGTTATTCTTCCCTCAGGAAATACACTTCGCGTGAAGAAAATTTTTCTCAATAAGACCTTGACAGATGAAGAAGCAAAAGTCATAGGTTAGTGTTAATTGGAATAATAAATTGCTTTGTAATACATTTTAATATTCTTTCGTAAGAAATTTATGATCAAATCTATAATGTATATATTTGCTAATATAATGCGGTTATTTCAGCATACATAGTGATACAAAACGAATACATTTTTTAATAATATCTGTAAGTCTTCCTATTAGGAGTCTTCTGGTTAAATCTTTATTTCCTCACTTGATACAATTTACTGCATTTTGTTCCTCTTTCAAACTAATTTTCATCCTCTACATAAATTTTTCTTAATTTCTCCGGTATACTGAAGCCGATCATCAGGGAGAAGAATATATCATCACAGTTGAAATTCCTTATTTCCTGGCAACAAAATCTAATGTCATTTAAAGATTGATAGGCTTTTATTACAGAAAGTAACTGAAAGTGTTTTTCATTTAATCCCTGAAAATTTATACCAATGAGTTTTTTGTTTTGTTTTTTCCCCTAGGAATGTCAGTTTATTATCCTCAAGTGAGAAAAGCATTAGATAGTATTCTCAGACATTTGGACAAAGAAGTTGGGAGACCAATGTGTATGACCAGTGTGCAGATGTCTAATAAGGAACCCGAAGATATGATTACGTATGTAGTAAATTATTTTGTCTTTATTGCTATTTTAGTTTTAACAAAAGAGTATAGGTAACTAACTCTTATTTGCCTGTTTCCTTACTGTCAGTACTTTCTCTTTTGGAGTTCTCTCATAATACCATCTGCTGCTGTTTCTAATACAGTAATTCTCTCTACCTGCTTTTATTCTTCATAAAGGGTTAGCAAGCTAGTATAGAGAGTAAAAGTCATCCTGAATAAATCCTAGTTACCCCAGATGTATGTGGACATATTGATTTAGTATGTCAGTTACTCTTATTCCCAGAACCCTGATAAACTTGATAAAAGCAAACCTGAAAATATGAACTTGGATATTTTTGTCTTCTAGGAACTAGGGATACAGAGGAGGGGAATGTGTGAGTAGCTTTTTAGAAGCAGTACCTCATCCCGCCGTGCCCTACCCTCAGCCCTATCACTATTTGCCAGGCTTTTCATCCAGCATCTTTTTCCTTATCATTGGAGACTTTCTCGTCAGGAGGATGTATTTTATGGCAACACCTTCTTTTATTTGCTAGGAAAGTAGCAAAGTATCTTCATGTTGTGTAAGAGAGAACATTGTTTTGGATGCTAACACCTGCATTATAGATCTTAAAATACTAAGTTGAATTTTTGATCTTGCATTTATTTAATATCCAGCTATTACATACTAGTATATACCAAAATCTCTGAGAATTTCTTTAATGTTAAGTTTTGCTGCCTGTATTACTTCGTCTGGGACATCTTCATCCTTTTCCTCACAACCACTTTCCTCATTTGTGTTTCTCTGGCTGCATATCTAGAGTCTCAAATGGTGGCAATGTCAGCATTCCCCAGTAGGCTCTTTATGTTTATGTTTTGATTCAAACACCAAGAACGATGACCATAATAGAAGAGTGATACTTGACTGTATTGAGAGATGTTTATTGGTTGCTGGGCACTTATCAATAAGACTTAAGTTAAATTCATAATGGCTAAACAGTTAATAGACTGCTCCTTTCTGCTCCCTTCTTGGAAATACCTAGCTTTTCACATACCCATGCACCACCCTAATCTCAACCCATATATTTATGTTTGATTCAATTTTCACTTCCTGTG
>JAQZBX010091085.1:0-12459 GCA_029593785.1 Cabassous unicinctus
AAAAAATAAGACACTGGGGGAATATATGGAAGAAAATGTCACTGTACATACAAGACAACATCTTACAGCGATAAAAGACAAGGTCTAAAAAATTATTTTTATTTTTTATTATTTCAATTTTTAAAAATTTTGTATTTTATTGGTTATTTTTAAAATTATTATTTCATTTTCTTATTAAATTTTTGATTATTTTGTTGGCTTCATTTTTGGAGGGGTTTTGGATCACAGAAGGGTCACAACAGTGGCAGGGTATCACTGGTGTGGGGTGTCAGTGATGGGGGGGATGCATGGGAAGGGGTTCACCTGGGGCATGCCTCTAAGGCATATGAATATGTTCAAGTGTTCACAGGGCATTGTCTCAGTGGGTGGAGATCCACACAATAACCTAAAGAATATTTAATTCCCATCCTGGGGAGTTCTGCTACAGTCTCTAATAGGACAGCAAGAATCCCCCAAGTGCAAGAGCAGTGCCTAGTGAAGGAAGACAGACCATTACACCAGGCCCTTGATATTGATGATTGTACTTATAAACCTTTTCTTGTGAAATTGAAATTTAGCCTAGTATTATATACGGCCTAAGAGTTACCTCCTGAAAGCCTCCTTGGTGCTCAAATGTGGCCTCTCTCTAAGCCAAACTCAGCACATAAATGCACTACCTCCCCACCCCACCCCCCACTGCTGGCATGGGACATGACTCCTGGGGATCAGCCTCCCTGGCACCTAGGGATTATTGCCAAGTGCCAGCTAGCAATGCATCTGGAAAAAGACCTTGACCAAAAGGGGAAATAGTAAAGACAAGTGAGTTTTTATGGTTAAAAGACTCCAAAGCAAGTTAGGAGTTCATTCCAGAGGTTACACTGATGCAAGTCTCAGCAGGATCTCATTGACTGCCACAGTAAACAGTGCCTCAAATAGTGGGGCTCTAGAGACATACAGAAACTATAAGCAGGGCACATAGCTCAGGAATTCAGCACCCTGTCAGTGGGCCTTACTTTGGAATTTATGCTCCCCAGTGTAACAGAGTTAGACTTATCTATATGTTCTCTACACGTGGCTCTTCTGCCCCTTTTATTTGAACCTATAATTAGCACTATACTGGATAAATATATGTCCCAGAGACGTAAATCTTTGATCCATCCACGTGCCAGTTGAGCCCTGAATTTCAGCAGAGTTGCAACACCTACTCTCCAGTTCATTGGACTCACCCAGGACAACTAACAAGGAGATGATGATGCACAATGCCCATCCCAAGGAACAGAGAGTATCTGCAACTGCAAGGAAGATTGTTCCATCCATCTGTCTCATGGGATCTAAGCTCCCTCTCATTTAGAAGCAGTAGGGGCATCACCATCCCAAAATCCTCAAGATTGGGGAATGAACAATCGACTAAAGTAGACTTATTATTATTCTGCTATAGACTTATTATTCTAGCAATGGAAGAACTCTTATCATTGACATAAAGGCAGTGGCTACCAGAGTTTCTTAGGGATGAGAGAGGGAAGAATAGGTGTAATATGGGGGCATTTTCATGACATTGGAGTTGTCTTGCATGACATTGCAGTGATGGATATAGGCCATTGTATATTTTGTCAGACACAAAAGGACAAAAATTATATGAAATACCTAGAAGATCCAAATTCATAGGGACAGAAAGAAGATAACAGGTTACCAGGGATGGGGGTGGAGGTAGGGAATGGGGAGTTAATGGTTAATAGGTACAGAGGTTTTGTTTGGGGTGAGGAAAAGTTTGAATACTGGATGGTGATGGTAGCACAATATTGTGAATGGAATTAAGACCACTGAATTTTCGCTTGAAAGAGGTTAAAAGGGGAAATTTTGAGTTGTAGATATGTAACACAATAAATTTTTTAAAAAAGAAATATTAGTTGGGTGTTGCAGGGTTGTCAAAAGATTGTATTTGGCCTGACTGTAGAGTCCTGGTATCCAGCTGGTCAGCTTATGAAGGTGCTTTGAACAGTGTTGAGCTGTTCCTGGAACAAACGGACATAGAAACCAAATCAAATTGCTAATCAGGAAGTGTCAGACAGAGAATCCTTGACAATGGAGTTTTCTGCCGGACTTTGTGAGACATATCCCGGGCTGTGAGGAATCATGAAGGCTCTTTGTGTCTGATGTTTAAGGAAGCTCCAAGATGCACAACAAAGTCTCTTGCTCCCTTGGCCTGAGATTGGAATTTTTATTCCCCATGATCCCATTGCCCAAATTCCATGCTGAGTCCTTTATTGCTTTCGTAACTTCCTTTGCAGCACAGCTGTATACCGCCTGGATAATTTTTCTGCCCTGTTTTTCTGTTGATTTTCATTTTTAAAGAGCTGTTTGCCATTTGCCTGAGAAATCAATTTCATCCCCTGTAGTTGGATTTTGGTCATATGCATGTGAACGTCTGTTGTAAGCTGCAAGGTGCTACACCAATCTTATGGTCTCCACATTCACCTGCTGTCCACCTTAGTCATGCCATTTCTACTGTGGAAACTAGGAGAACTCACATATGATCAGGCAGCCATCTGGAATTTGTATCTCAGAAAACTAACCAGGTCAATCAGGAATAGCCATCAGGACATAATTTGTGGCAGCCAGTCTAGAAATTAAGAATTTCAAAATGGCATCAGCAGAGCGTAGAATTAAAGATGAGGGCCTTCCGAGGACTGGGAGGTGGGACTGCATGGTTTGCATGCCCCTGAGCCTGACCCTGACGTCAATACATTCAGAACAACGCAAGGCTCGAAAAATTCATCAGCTCCTGTTTCCAACTCCACCCCCAAGTGGGTCAAAGGATTTAGAAACCAAAAGGTGGTAGCTCTAGGGGCAGGGTTTTTAACATTTTTTGTTCCATGGACTCCTTTGCCAGTCATGGACCTCTTACTAAGTCCACACTATACTGTGAAATAAATAATATTTATTATTTAATAAATATATCACACCCACGCCCACATTTCACCACAAGAATAATGTTTTTTTGACTTTCAATTCAAGTGCACGGACCCCTGTTTAAGAACCCCTGCTCTGGGGGAAGAGGAAGAACTCTTTAAAATCTACAAAACACCTGGATATAAGGAAAACTCCAAGGTATGTCCCTGTGCATAACAAAGTGTCAACTTTTACTGTTGCCATTTTTAAAGGTAGTTGCTGGTCCTTTAAAAATAAGGCAAACACATTCTGACATTCTGCCTCACCTATCTGAGGCTCGTATCCCTTTTAAGGGGTGGGGAAGGGTTTACATTGTCCCTCAGTCAGTCTTTTTAATTTGATTACCACTCCTTCTGTGTCTATGTATTAATTTCATATGTAACCTGCTGGGAAGTCTTTGCCAAGCTCTGAAGGATGGGATAAAGGGCTTGCCATACTCACAGTGGCCTGACCTCCCTTGGGTTGCCATATCAAGCTCTGTTTACAAAGCTGAAGGGTTGGGAATATTGGAATGTAGGGGAGGAGACCACAGGAAGATTCAGAAAAACATCTCTTCTTATTCATTGCACCTGGGTTAGGTCAAGGACACTCATGATTCCTTCCATCTAAAGGAGGGATTCTTTTTTTTTAAAGATTTATTTTATTTATTCATCCCCCTCCCGCCCCCACCCCCTCCCCGGTTGTTTTGAGCTTGCTGTCTGCTTTCTGTGTGTTCTTCTGTGTCTGCTTGTCTTCTCTTTAGGCAGCACTGGGAATCGATTCTGGGACCTTCTGGAGTGGGAGAGAGGTGCTCAATCTCTTGGGCCACCTCAGCTCCCTGGTCTGCTGTGTCTCTTATTTTCTCTCTTCTGTGTCTCTTTTTTTTGTTGCATCATCTTGCTGCACCAGTTCTCTGCGCAGGTCAGCACTCTGCGTGGGCCAGCTCTCCTGCGTGGGCCAGCACTCCGCGTGGGCCAGCTCTCTACTCAGGCCAGCTCGCAGTGTGGGCCAGCTCGCCTTTCACCGGGAGGACCTGGGAATCGTAACCTGGACCTCCTATATGGTAGATGGGAGCCCAATTGCTTGAGCCACATCCATTTCCCAAAGCAGGGGTTCTTAACCTTTTTTGTTCCACAGACCCCTTTGCCAGTCAGGTGAACACCACAGACCCCTTACTAAGTCCACACTATACTGTGTATTATTTAATAAATACATCACACCACACCAACATGTCCCCACAACAATAATGTTTTTCTGAATTTCAATTCAATCTCACGGACCCCTGGTTAAGAACCCTTGTTCTAAAGGCATTCAACGCATATTTCCTAGGGACTTAAATCTTACCAGGTACCATATGGCGGGGGATGGAGATAAAGTCAAATAAGCCAGGATTCCTCTGGGACACTGCATTCCTCAAAGTCAGGGCATTGTTTCATTAACACTTTGTTAGCACATAGCAGAACACCTAGCACACAACAGTTGCTCCCTAAATATTTGTGGAGTTCATATTTGCCCGCAGAAATCAGCTGAATAAAGCCAGACTTTCTGCAGATAATCTATGGGAGGATTTGCTATGTCCTTAAAGCTACAATGTTATCTTTGGCCATAAGAAGAAATCACCACCATTACAAAAACAATAATTCACATTTATTGAGCACATACAGTTTTCCAGGTACCTTAGAAGCACTTTGCAGGGCACCACTCTTTTAATCCTTTTCATTGTCATAACAGCCCTATGAAGTAGGCACTATAGTTATCCCCATTTTACGGACACTAAGCCAAAGAGAGGTAGAAAAATTTGCCCGCGGTTGTACAGAAAAGACCTGGCTCCAGAGCCCTTGTTCCTAATCCCTGTACTGCAGCTGCCTGATCCCTCCGGAAACAGACAAAGAGAGGGAATCAAAGCAGGAACTTTGAAACTCTTTTGACTGTTACCCACGATAAAAAAGTAAATTAAATTCAAACAACACCTATTTAAAAAACTGAAGTAAAAGTTTTAGGAACCAATGCTTATCCAAACTATGTGATAGTTTCCATCTTATTCTAATTTTTTTTTTTTTTTAAAGCTGATCATAATCTATTAATTGGATTTCCCAACCCATAGTTCGAAAAACTCTGGGTAAGGGAAAAGAGCCCAGGCTTATCTGGTGATCTTGCCAGCATCTAGCCTGGGCACCCTCTGAATTTATTGTGATTAAAGCAGATTCTCTCTGAATTTTCCCTTCTGGGACCCTTCAGTTGCAATGTCTACAGTGCACCCAAATCTTCCACCAGCAGACTGCTTCCAACAGACCTTCAGACCCTGGGCCTCTCTGGAAATGCTTCTTCTGCCCTGCTTCAGAGTCACTTCACCACTCCAGGCTGCCATCTTGGGTGGAGTGTCTTTGAGATATGGCTCCAGCAACATCTGGTCCATGGGAAGCACCACTGACCCCTGCAACCATTTAAATGCAGTTTTGTCTATTTTGGCTCCATCGTCTAAGGCCAATCTAACCACAGCTTTTCATACAATTCTTATGTCCCACCTCCCAACCTAAGGGGACAAAAGTCAAGCTCTCTGATTGATCCACACAATGCTCCTTTCACTTGAGGAAATACAAAGCACACTTATACCTCTCTCCAAAGGAATTCTTCCTCTACTCTTCAACACCACTCCTGTATAATCTGGAATGGGTGATGTGCTGACACTGACAGAATGGGTTTCACAGTCTCTTAGTATGTCCTGGATTTTCTAGGATTTAATATTGGAATATGGATGATTTAGCATATATTGCAAAGATTTTATCCTTGGCAAACTTTTCCAACATATGAAAAATAAAGGAGTTCCATTTTAACATCCTTTTTAAGATGGATAGGCTATGGATAAGTGGAAGGAATTGGAAGAGAATGAGTAAAGGCTTGGAGTCTTGAATAAGCAATAAAAGTTTGGGGGTCACAAGGGAAAATGACATGGCTATGGACAGTTCATGTACATAAAACTCTGCAGTGAACAAAAGATGGATGCCTGAGTCAAATGGAACGACGGCAGGTAGCCCAAGGAACTCTGTAGGGGCTTAGGGCTTAAGCCTGGGCACTCTCTCCCCTGACTTTGGTTGGACTCCCTTGTTCAATCTGTGAACAGAAACCAGTTCCTCTTGACACAGAGACCTTGTCCCTGTCCACAGGGAGTCAAGTTGATTAAGGCTTCTATGTTTGCAAACTTTCTGCCTTTTTGCTGCCTTCTGCTTTGCTCATCTGATCCTTGTGCCTGAAACACTCAAGGTAGTAGTGGCAAGAAACAAGCAAAAGGTGAGCTGCCATGTCCTAATGGGAGGCCTGGGGATGGTCCTCACTCATCTCATCATCCGTAGAGTCCAGGGTTCTTAGTCTCAGATGTACACAACTCCAGGGTAGGGTGGCTAAGCTGGATTCTGCTAAAGTGGTTTCCCTCTTGAAAAAGGCTAAAGGTCTGGGTTCCATGCCCAGTTCTGAAATTTACTAGCTATATAATTTGAGTTGGTCTGAATTTAGCATTGACTTTCAGCTTCTTCATCTGAAATGTGTTAACAATTACATCTAGTTAAATGTCTCAAACTTAATGTGAGGAACAATGAAGTAAATTAAAAAGGCACATTGAACATCCTGTTGCTTCAATGCTAATGTTTATCAGTTTACCAGGTTTACCATGTATTTTAGTTTGCCAAAGGGCTGCTGATGCAAAGAACCCGAAATGAGGTGGCTTTTATAAAAGGGATTTATTTGGGATAAAAGCTTACAGTCCCAAGGCCATGAAAAGTCCAACTCAAGGCACCATAAGGGATGATTTCTCACCAAAGTCAGCTGCCACATGGGGAAGCAAGATGGCAGGCGATCTCTGCCTAGGTCTCTGCCTTCCCTTCTGGGCTGTACCGTCTCCTAGAACTCAGAGGTGGGCAACCAGGCATAGGGCTTGTCTCTTATCAGGCCTCTTCTCTCAGGCTTGGCTGCTCTGCTTTCTTTCCAAGTTCAGCTGCAAGCTGTCAGGCATATGGCTCATCTTTCCCTGGGTCTCAGCTCTTTGAGCCTCTCCTTTCTCTCATGTGGCAGGATCAAATATGATGGTGCTCCCTTTTCCTGTGTGTCTCCATTTATATCAGACCCAGCAAGAGGGCAGAGACTCAACCTGAGTTATGCCTCACTGACATAATCCAATTTGAATGGGTTCCACACCCACAGAAATGAATTAGTTCACAAATGTAATCTTTCTCTTTTTAAGGTTCATAAAATAATTTCAAACTGCCACACCATGTTTACCAGGGGTCAATAAAACAAATGGAAAGTAATTACTAAAATCTTGAATTTCTGCAATGAAAGGTGGTGACCTCACTCTTCTTTTGAATGTTACATGTGCATCTAATTTATCTCTGTTTGACTTGTAAAATATTACAAAGAAGAATATGATATCCTCAAATGTTAAGCTGTTGCAGTAATAAAGATATTTTCTTTACTCCCTTGCAAGTCTAAAAAGAAATGAAGAAAATAAACTTTCAAAAAAGGAAGAGAATCCAAGCTAAAATTTCCCTCCTACTTCTAAAAGAAAACTTCAAAATGTAGTGAAAATGGATGGTGGTGATTGTAGCATGACATTGAAAATTTAATTAACACCACTGAACTGTATACTTGAAAATGGTTAAAATGAGAAATGTTACATTGTATATACATCACAATAATTAGTGGTCCCCATTCCCCACCCAAAACAAAATAAAATCTAGTCCACAGAAATTAGTAGAAAATAGAACAGATTAGCCACTCAGAGCAAAAGCTGGGTGGAAAGGCTGTTTTGAAATCTGGTGTGAATCTCAGAATATTAATATTGTTTTGCGGGGGGGGCATTCAGGACAGAGATTTGAAAAAAAGAAAACTTCATTTGACCGGAATAATGTATTATACAGGAACCCTTAATAAATCGGACATACTCTCAAGTTCCTAAGCCTGACAACTCCCTGGGCAGTTCTAGAAAATATTTTGAAGGCTCAGAGAGAGCTAAAGGACCCTAACGTTTACCTGGAATTCCCAGGAGTGACTCATAGTTAACAGCAGGTATTTGCTTACATAGATCCAAGTAGAAACCACACCAATACAGTGTTTCAATGATTAAAGTGTTTTAAATTTGGGTCCAGGTGGAGGTCAGGTGCAACACAATGGGAAACTGAGGCCATACTGCATAAAGAAAAGATATTTAGATCCCAGGGAGAGGGGTTTGGGGAGCATATAGGAGCAAGGAGAGAAATCAATTGGCTTGTGCCTTTTTAGTCCTCCAGGGATGGAGGTTAGCAGATTTCCTGCAGGAGTCAAGGACTGGTTAGTTTAAAGCAAACGTGTGAAAAGGTGAAAGGACTGGGAATCTGAGGGCTGTGGTGATGGTGAGCATTTGGGACCAGCTGTGGGTTTTGGGTGAGATGTGTGGGTGGCGTGGGTGGTGGTCGCAGATGTGGGTTTGGGCACTGGGGGAGTTTATGCCCCAGGGTTGGAAAGCTGCTTATGAACTGGGCCAAAGGTCAGCGCTGTGGCAAGAGGCTTAGCCAGCATGCCTTGTGGCCAAGTCAGCACACACACAAGATTTGATAGTTGGCATACAGGAAATACATACTCCCAACATTTACATCTACCTGCTTTCACGAAAGTACTTGAGGAACGATTATAAAATGAAATCATTGAGATGGAAATTGAGAATGCGAGCAGTGATTAAGAAAATCTAGTAGACCCAATCGGAGGCACCCCCTGCTAAGCCCCACGTCAGCAAAACCAAAATCTAAGCGTCTACTCCTTGTAAACGCTGGCCCAGAGAACAGAATTTAAATCAGCCACTTGGCCACGGCCAGCCCTCTGTTCCTACGCGGGCTAATTCCTCTTTGCTAAGCCACCGCCTGCACCAACCGCATTAGCGTGGGCGGGAGCTATGGCATCCTCCAGGCGGCGGCAGTGGCAGCTTCTCGCAACGCTGGTTCTCTGACTTCGTTTTTTTGTTTGTTTGTTTGTTTCTTTCTTTCTTTCTTTCTTTCTCTCACATGGTTTTGACTCTGGCGTAGACGACCCGGAGCTCCCTTTTGTTTCTCACCCGGTATTCAAACCTTATTTTCCAGCTTTCCCGTCCCTTCTCTGAGCCCACCTGTCATTCTTCCAATAAATTCCTTTCCTACTTAAATCAGCCAAAATCTGTTTCTGATACTTACAACTTATTAGATTCCTAACTGAAGTAAACATGCTTACAAGGCTTAGGTCTCCTTTTGGAAAATACAAAAGATAATACTGAATTTAGTGTAAGAAAATTCCACTCCATGGGTTTGTTGGGTAAGAGTTTGAGCAAGAAAAGCAAGATCCTTTTATTTGCTTAGTCACCCTTGTTTGTTCAAACTCGCCTAAGGCCTCTATGCCCCAGAATAAGGAGGGCTTAGCCAAAAGGCAAGAAGAAATAAAAGAATTAAAGCTTAGGTTTCAGCTTTAACGGACCTAGGTTTTAGCTATTTAAAGATAAGCGATGGATTGTACAAGGCATGGGACCATATAACAGTAAATCAGGTGGTGGATGATGGACTGTGGTTAACAGTACAAATATGAGTGTTTTCTCACGCACTATAACAAATGTACTATACTAATATATGGTGTTAATAATACGGGGTGTATGGAAAAATATACCAAATGTAAGCTATAGACCATAGTTAGTAGTAATATTTTTATAATGTTCTTTCATAATCTGTAACAAATGATCTACAACAACGCAAGGTGTTGGTGGAGAGGTGATGTATGGGAATTCTGCATGTTATGCATGATTGTTTTGTAAGCTCACAACTTCTCTAATAATAAAAATATATTAATTTAAAAAGGTAAGGTAAGGAGTGTTCACATGTTCTTTTGGTTTGTTTCTGTGTTTTGTTTTTTTCAGGAAAGAAAAATAAGATTTATTTCTTTAAATATTTCAACCTTTGTAAATTTCATTCTGCTTTCTGTCTCTATGGATTTGCTTATTCTAAATATTTCATATAAGAGAAATCATACAATATTTGCCCTTTTGTGCCTGGCTTATTTCACACATGATGTCTTCAAACTTCATCCATGTTGCAGCATTCATCAGAACTTCATTCCCTTTTATGGCTGAATTATATTCCATTGTGTTTATACCACATTTTGTTTATCCATTCATCTGTTGATGGACACTTGGGTTGCTTCCACCTTTTGGCTATTGGGAATAAAGCTGCGATAAACATTGGTGTACAAATATCCGTTTGAGTCCCTGCTTTCAATTCTTTGGAGTAAATACCTAGGAGTGGGTCATATGGTAATTCTATGTTTAACTTTCTGAGGAACTTGACTTATATGCTTGCTTTTTGACCATGCCTGCTAAATAACCATCTCCTAAGATAAAGCTCCACTATAGAGAGCAAGTAAGTGAGCACTGCAGGCTCTTAACTGTGCCAGGGCCTCCCTCCTACCCCTTCCCCACATGCCCCTCAGCAGCTCTACCCTCCCCACTGTCCTGGGCAGCCCAAAGACCTAATCTTGGTCTTGAGCAGTGCCCTTAACAAACTATAATAAGACCAATATCCTGGAGATAGGCTGGTAGAGCCCAGGTTCAGGCTGCTATCAGGGAAGAGGGGCCACCACATGGAAGACAGCAAAGACATGCCAGTTGCCAAGAGTGGGAGCCCAAACACTTCTGCCCACTCCATGGTATCGGGGGTCACAGTTGCCAAGGAAACACAAGTGCTGGTTGAAACAATGATTTACACACAGAGAAAAGAAACAAAGCGAGGTCAGCTTCAGTAGTAGGTGTTAGTCTCCTGTCGCCGGCGGGGTCCCTCCCAGCAGTCCAGGCAGGGCAAGTGACTGTTGTGCCACATTGGGGAAACCCCATTCCCTCACTGGTAGGAAGAGATATGCCAGCGGGATCGGCCAGGTGCCACATGACTCACACGCTTACATGATATATGCAAGTTTACTGTGTACCTGGAATGGGGAAAGATTACCCCAATAAGGAAGACAAACCTAGGCCAAGCTACGGCTGAGTGCCCAGTTCTAGATAAGGAATGTTCCAAGCTCAGGGTTCTGATTGGGGAAGGCCCAGAGAGGGGTGCAGGTTGTGCGATGGCTACTTCCCTAATACAGGCAATGTGATGTTTCAAGTCCAATTCCAAAGAGGAAAAGTATAAACACTGTATAGATGATGGCTCTGTTGATATCTTCTTCACTTCCCTCCCAGTTTAACTGCTCACACCTGTTCTTTGAGAGAGATGGGGGAAGGGAAGGAAGAGGAAGAGAGGAGACATGAGAGGGGAAGGTGGGAGAAGACTCACATTAGGGTTCCCCCATCCAGTATTGGCATCTTGTGATGGTCAACACCTCCAACTAGAACAGTGAACATTTTAAATGTCCTTAGCTCTCCAGATTTGAGATGCCAACACCACTTTAAATCCATATCTGTCCTCCCCCAAGTTCTTCATGCATCAAAATAAAATGAGCACTTGAATGACATAAAACATGCATAGCAATTAGGAAAAGGTTTACTGTCTTTACTCTAGTAAAGAAGGTTGAAAAATTGTCCTCTAACCAAAACCATAAAGTTATAGAAACACAGCCATGCCCATTCATTTACATATGGACTATGGTTACTTTTTTCCTGTGTCAAAGCCTAAAATAATTACTATCTAGCTCTTTATGAAAAAAATGTGTCAACCCTGCTCTATGGGACAAGGGAAAGCCAAAGTAGATCTATTAGAATAGAGGGCTACCCAAAGTGGAGATCCTAGACCATACTGGTCTAAGAACTGTTGGTTACTCATCCAGATTGAGATAAATGCAGAAACTGTGTTCAGAATCTTTTATAGCATTTTGGTACTGCCAAGACCATCCAAGCATGCAATTATTTTTCTAGTAATAAATTTTATTATATTTGTTTAAAGTATAGGTTCATGAAGGATTGGAAATAACCAAAAAAGTCTACAAGTCACAAATTTGTGGAAAGAAAGATATAAAAGATAAGATAAAACCCACCTTAATGACCTCACCTAGGCCTCAGTTGAGCCCTCCAGGGAAGGTTCTATCATTAGCAGATCTCACCTGGGAGAACAAAATGGAGCTGAGGGAGTCAGAACCTGGGCAGCGTGAAAAATTTTTCTCACAAACTGGGTTCCCAGTGATGCTTTCTCTAATTCTGCTGGAGTATTAACAGCCTAGTATCAGAGGTATGTTTATTTGTAATTAATCTACAGTTAGGTACAGAGTACTTTCTATGCTCAAGGTGCTAGAATTAAAATACAGTCCAAAGCCCTTAGCTGCTTACACTGGGGCTAAAAGCTACAGAGGTTATAAAAACACGAGATACTCGAGCTTGTGGGCAGATGCTATGGTGCTCCTATAAGGTTGGTATGTGAATTCATATACTCATGAGTGCCAATTGGGTATATACATCTCCCTTCAGTTAAATGCCTTTCAACCTAACTGAATAATGTAATCCCTTGAGACCCTTAAGGCAGGCAAATGTATACAGGAATGTTCATCTAGAAAACCCTACTGAGATGTGAATGATGGACAGCCCAC
>JAQZBX010091086.1:0-12430 GCA_029593785.1 Cabassous unicinctus
GAAAAAAAAAAAAACAGGTCATTAAATGTAAATACACCAAATAAAAGACAGACAGTCAGAATGGATTAAAAAAATTAAAAAATTAAAAAAAAAACACAAAACACAAAACCCTGACCCAACTATACGCTGTCTACAAGAAACTCAACTCAAATACGATCTAGGGACGCTTGAAGGCAGGATGCTGAGTGAAAGAAGCTAATCTCAAAAGGTTCCATATCGTCTGATTCCATCTATATGATATTCTCAAAAAGCTAAAACCCTAGTGATGGAGAGCAGCTCTGTGGCTGCCAAGGACGGACGGGGTGAGGGGAGGGAGTGCCTAAAGGAACAGGAAGAGTTTTGTGGGGTGATGGAACCGTTTGAGTCCCAACTGTGGTAGTGTCTACATAAACTGACACGTTAATACTCACAGAACTGTACCCAAAAGAACCTGCCGAATTCACCGTATAATTTTTTTAATATAAAGTTTTTTAAAAAGAAAGAGAAATGGAGAGAAACAGATACCCACAAGCCATAGCAGCCAAGCGGGGTACAGGAAGGGCCCAAGAAGGACCCTGGGCTTTGGGAGGCCCCCACAGGAAGCAGAGGGGGTGTCCTTCCGCAGGCCCCTACTCTCCAGCTGCCCAGGGTGCCTGAGACCCAGGGAAGAAGAGCGGCCCGAGGCAGGGGGAGGGAACTGCCTCCCCGCCTTTTCCCCACCGAGCTGCACCCGTCTGCTCTCCCCTAAGGCGAGTGCCTCGGAAGCAAAGCCTGCATGAGAGCCCACTGCTCCCACCACCTTCTCTTCCTGCCCCAAGAGGCGACCAGAACGCCTGCCCTCAGCAGGGCGCGGCAGCCCAGGCTTCCATCCCAAAGCTTGAGGGCACGGCCAGGGAACTAAACCTGTTGCATTTAAATTTCAGGGAAGGAAGCTCGGTGCTCAGGAGGCGTTCCTTTCATGGGATACCCTTTTCTGTCCCAAGCCTCAAAAGCGGGCTGGCTGGCCCCTGCTTCCCAGAAGCCCCGCAGACCAAGGCAGAGGGTGGGAGGAAAGCAGCAGTGTGTCAGCCCTCCATGCCTCCAGAGGCCTGAGCCCAGCAGCTCTTGCCATTTACTGCATGACCCGGGCACACCCAGCCCTGTGCTGGCTGCTTCACACCCAGTACTCTCGAGGCCCCCAAATCTGAGCAACCACTGGTCTCCTTGTAGCTGAGGAAACTCGGGCGCAAGGGTTAAGAAGCCTGGGCTCCCCACAGCAGGAAAGTACAGCGTCACGGGCCTTCTGGCCTTCACCACGAGACCTGCAAGTCTGGGAGGGGGCACGGGTGGGGCTTCTCCTCATAGGAGAAACAATCCGAGTTTTGTTCACCGCTGTGGGCCTAGCAGAGACCTGGTGTGAAAACAGGTGCCAGGAGACCATGCAGCTGTTTGCTCATTCACCCAGCGGAGACCAGCTGCCTTGCAGGACAGGCAAATTCAGGTTGCACCTGTCCAGCTGCTGGGAAGGCTGCCCCACCCACCAAGTCACAGCACAGTGCAGGCCAGGCGCTCAGCTGGAGGCAGACGCCCTTCCAGCTGCCACGGAGCAGCCCCGTGCAGCTGGTGGGAATCGCTGTACCTCAGCGACTAAAGGAATGGATGGGTCGCTGCCACGGCAACCAGCACAGGACACCCAGGGAGCCAGGGTGTCCGTGGCTCCTTGCTCATGGCCAGTGGCCCAGTTCACCTCCGCTCTGAGGTGTCTGAGAAGAGAACAGCTCCTGTGGCCTTTTTCCCAGAGACTGTCGCTGACGGTCACACCATCACCTGGCAAGACCCTGCCTCCAACACGGTTCTGATCCAGACCTTCCCCCTTGCCCTCCTGCTCTGCCCCCTCAAGGCCTAAGAAATCTGTGTCTCTGGGGATTAGAAAGAACTCGTCTGCTCTCTTCCCAGCCCCAAGCCCTGAGGTGAAGCCCACTGCTGGAAGGCAGGGGCGGGTGGCTGTGGGAAACACTCCAAGCTGTGGCCCTGGTAGAAAGCGGCAGGTCACGCCCACACTTGCTTCCTCCCCACGATTCCTCCTCTTGGGAGCATAGTCAAGAGCAGAGAAGGCAGCCTCTGCAGAGGGAGGATGCCTCTAACCAGCCACCCAGCGTCTCCCAACCCCCGCCTCTCTTAACATTCCCACCGACAAAGTTAGCATGTCTACAAGTGCTGTCAGCTATGCAGGGAGAGGTTACAGCGGGTAAGTGCGAGGTGGAGCTATGTTACAAGGACATGAAGAGGCTTTACTTACGACAAAGCTGCACTGTGGAAGAGAGGAGACAAGGAGAAAGCCAACAGTTAATGCCAGGCTGGGGAACATGCTGGAAAACTGCCTACACGTCTGGTTTGCCAACGAGTCTGCTTGGGTCGGCAAGGCTCGTGCCGGCAGCACCACCACTGCCCCTCCTCTCCCCCAACCCTCATCCCCCGGGGAGGAAAAGCATCCTCGCGTGCCCCTCACCTCACCACTCAAACCACCAGGAGGTCTGGGGACAGGGGCAGCGTCAACGTCTGCTAGGCCAATTCTGCAACTTCCCAGCTGGGGCCCGGGACCAGGACTGAACGGGCCGGGCCTCTACGCCACAGCCCAGGGCGCACAGTCAAGATGAGGTCCCCACAGGTGGAGGCAACCCGCGGCCGCAGAGGCTCAGGCTGGCCCTTGACCGATGCCCGTCCACACCCACACTACTCCCAGCAGCCCACGGGCTCCAGCGAGCCCAGCACGGCGGGCGGGCTTCCTCACCTTGGGGTCCACACGCAGGGGGGTGTTGCGCTTAATGAAGGACTTCACGGCGCCGCTGCGGGGCGCGGAGGTCGGGGTCATGAGCATCTGGTTCCGCTGCACAGTGTGCAGGAAGGTCCGGAGGGGCCGCACCACCTGTGGGAGAGGAGCAGGTGCAGGGTGCAGACCCGGCTCAGGGAGCTGCGGGCCGGGGGGGGGGGCCCGGGGGCAGGCCGTGCCCGCTCACCTTGCTGGCCGGACAGGGCGGGGACGGGGTCTTGCTCCGGGGGGGCTGCAGCTCCTCATCCTCCTCCTCCTCCAGGTGGTGCTCCCCGTCCAGCTCGCTCACCGCCTGCTTGTAGCTGCGCTTCCTCCTGCCAAGGTGTGGGCACAGCGGCATCGTGGGGCAGATCAACCACAGCCCCGGTGCGGGGGCGCCCCCAGCTCCCGGCTAACCCCGGGGCCCTTGCCCCCAGCCCCAGCCCTGCTCATATAGGTCACCCCTGACAGCGGCGGAGGCCCCTGACCACACATCCACCCTCCCCAAACACAGACTCGAGGTTCACACCCAAGGGGGCCCCTCAGAACCCAGGCGCCCACCTGCACCCCCCTTCCCACATGCAAACCTGACACTCTGGGGCGGCTCCTTGGGCCCAGCTGTTTGGTCAGCCTTGGCCTCTGTGAAGAGAGCAATTTCAGTGCGGAGGAGGCCGCAGGGACGAGGGTGGCATGGAGGGGTTAGGGGAAGGTGCCCACTGCGGCAGCCCCAGCAGGGGCAAGGCTGTCTTCCTGGCAGACCCCACGGTGGCCAGTGGCAGAAGGCATCAGCCTTAGCACCGACTGGCCTCAAGAAATCCGTGGGCGACCAGAGCCCCCCATGCTATGCCCAGCCCTTAGACCCCTCGGCCCCAATCCAGGCTGGCCGCTGGGACAAGAGGCTGCCCCCACCTGCGTCCCACCCACCTCTGCTGCTGAGAGCTGTGAGGTGCACTGCAGGAGCAGAAGCGTTCTGGAAGCTGCAGGCTCTGACAGGCTGTTTGAACAGCCTCTAAATTCCACTCCCAGCCCTTTCAGCCAATGACAACATGACAGTAGCAGAGGGCTCCTGACGCAGGGTCAACTGGTGGGGTGCAGGGCCCTTTCACATCCTTTACTACAACAGGGTCCTGGCAGCCACCTGGGGGCTGTGGGACTGGCAGGGCCATCATCCCTGACCCCATGGTAAAGACAGGAAGCCTGTTCAAGATCTCAGAGCTGCAGGGCTCTTCCGACCAGACAGAGATGTGCCCTTCCCAGCGAGACGGGAGCGGAGCCTGGGACTGCCCTTGGCAGCCTGGGAAGCCAGGCAGGGCTCCTGCCCAGCTCTGGGCCACGCTTCTTCCCACCCTCCTTACAGGGGGAAGGGAGCACCCACAAAGGTCAGAGGTGACCAGCGACAGAGAAAGAAAGGGAGGCCAGGTGTCCAGACCCCCAGCCCACGGATCCTCCTGCTGCCCCATGGAGGGTGGCTCCAGGCCTTGACCTGCCTGTTCGCAGTTAATGCCCCAATTCAGGCCTTCCCTGCTTCCTTCCTGTCCCAGCCAGGTGGGGCCCCTTGGTGGCACTCAGCAGCAGCTCCAGCCAAAAGCTGGGGGGTTGGGGGGTGGGGGGATGAAACCTATGAACTCAAAGGAGGTCTATGCACCCCCTGGGCTTCATTTACTTTGGCCTACTGGACCAGAAAATGCGGCGCTCTTGACCCCAAAGAGAGATTCAGGCTGAGGCCATCAAGGCATGCAGCAGGACAAGAAGTCTTACCTTGCTGCCCTCTGGGGGGCGTTTCCTGGCCACCAGCTGCAGGCCGTGAGCCAGGCATGTTAATGGCGATCTCGGTGACACCGTGGGGCCCCAAGGTCCTCCCTTCACTCTTGGGGACCTGCGGGAAGAACCAAGGCTTTAGGGGTCTCCACCTGGGTCTTGAGGTACAGAGCACACCCCTGAGGCCTTCCAGAGTCCTCCCCTCCCTGGCCTTACCTTGGGCTCAGCTGCCTCCACAGGCTCAGCCTCCTTGCTGGGCTCCTTCTGCTCGGGGCTGAAAAGAGAACAGGAGGGATTGTGGGATCCACCCAGCGGTCCAAGCCCACCCCCCCACACGGAGCCCCTCCCCGACTCCCTGGGCGCTAGGGACCCAGAGAGAGCCCACATCCCTGACCTGCACCCACAGGCCCCAGGCAGGATGGGCGGATGGCAGCCAAGGCCAGTGGCTCCCTGGAGTCACCTAGTGCCAGGAAGAATAGGGACGTCGGCTAAAGCTGGCTTCATCTCACTCCCATCCGAGATTTGCTTTGGGATTTGAGCCCTATCCCAGCTCCACCTCTCCATCCACCAGAGGGTCAGCCAAGTCAGCCGGGCCCCACCCCAAGCACTGATCCTCTGTTCCAAAGCAGGGGCCGGGTCGGATGGTTTAGGTGACGGCGGGACGTGGCCTCAAGAAAAAGGAGTCAGTGGCCTGGGCTGGCCCAAGGCAGTGTTGGGGTGTCACCCTGGAGCGGGCACCCCACCCCATCAATCACAGCTGTACCTCATCCAAAGGCCTTTGGAGCCCACAGCCTCATGGGGCCCCTGCTCCAGGGTAAGGCCACCAGGCTTGGAGGCTCAGGCCTGGGTCAGGGCTGACGAGCGCTGCAGGAAGCCCCAGTGCCTGAGCTGCACACCACCTGGCTAGACTCGGGCAGGGGGCGGCCAGGGCGGAGGAAGGAAGGTTCGGCCATGGGAGGGGCTTCCACCCCACTCCTCACCTCGACAGCCTGGCCCCCGGGGCCCCAAGCCCCAGACCTGGACTCACCAGACTTTCTGGGGCACCTCGACATCCAGGAGCCTCTCCAGGTAACTGTGACCTAAAGAGAAAACGAACACAATCCGCCATCAGATAAGGGCCGGAACATCCTAGGGTCGCTCCCAGAGGTCCAGGGAAGCAGGATCTAGGGGGCCGGGCCTCTCCTCTTCCGCGGCCACACCCTCTCTCTTCACAGGACGCAGAGGCCCTGTGGGATCCCAGCACCCTGAGCCCCGTGGAGCGACCAGCTTTACGTCTCCTGCCCCTGCCTGGCTGGCACGGCCCATCCTGGCTCCTCCTCTGGGCTGGGCTTATCTCAGGAAGAGGGACAAGGTCGGACAGCTCCGGACCCCCACCTGCCACCACAGGGACAGGCACTAAGCAGCTTATTCACTCAACAAACATTTAATGAATGGCCTGGGCCCTGCCTGAGCTAGGTCCAGGGGACATAAAGGAGCAAAACAGTCACTACCCAGCCTAGACAGCAATTACCAAAGAACCCTAAAAACCACACTGTGACTTGTGCAATGACATAAAAGAACAGAGGGGTTTAAAGGCCTAGAAAGGGGGGACCTGGGCTGGTCTGGAGAAAGGGTAGGAGAGGGAGGGAGAAGAATGTCCAGTGGATTCTCAGACCCCTGGGAGGCCCCAAGACCCGTATGGGGATCCGTGAGGTCCTAACTATTTTCAACCTAACTATTTACCCACTGCACCGTGCTGACATCTGCACCGATGGCGCAAAGCCACGGGTGAAACCGCTGGTGCCTTAACACAAGCCAAGGCCGTGACACCAGACTGTGCTTGGCGTCACTGTATTCTCCACCATCACATACTCGCAGTAAGAAAAACATCCCCTTCCACTTAAGAGCACTCTTGATGAAGGAGTGAAAAGTACTAATTTTATTAAATTTAAACGCAAGTACATATAAACATATAACACACATACGTATATATTTTTAGGAGGTACCATGAATTGAACCTGGGACCGTGTACATGGGAAGCAGGTGCTCAATCACTGAGCTACACCCACTCCCCACATATTTTTAAGATTCTGTGTGATGAAGTGAAAAGTATCCAAAATGCCCTCCAGTTGCACACCGAAGTCTCCGAGAAAAGCACTCGTGCTTGAGCACCACTCATGTTTAAGGTGTCTGCTGAACTAGCCACTTTTCTCATGGGACCTTTCCTAATTGAAAGAATGACTGACAAACATACAATCTTAGGTATTTAGCAGACATTTTATCAAAAATGAAAGAACTTAAAAAACAAACAAACAAACAAAAAAGACCTAAACCTGTCACTTAAAATAACTAACAATATTTGTTGCCAATAATTAAAAATTGAGGTTTCAAGCCAAAAATAGACTTTTGGTAAACATGTATCCACCACCATGAGCTTCACATCTTTCACCTTTTCTGATGAGATCAGAAAACAAATGTGGTTTTTTAAATGTATTTTATAACGAAGTATAGCAACATTTGGGAGATCTGCATAACTCAGCGACATAATATTTTCCCAGCAATCGATGCATGACATAAAATCGCACATGGCCAAAAGATCCATTCAAAGAGCAGGATAAACCAATGTGGAATCAGTGGCAGGGTTCTTCAGATTCCACACTGCAATGAACCTTTAAGAAACTACCACTTTGGCACGGGGTGGTCTTGTAACACGGGATATGCACAGCTATTTGAAGAGGCTGTTAAAATACTTTTCTCTTTCCCTCCTTCATATCTGTGTGAGGCCAGATCTTCTTCACATACTTCAATCCAAACAACACAGATTGAATGCAAAATCCAGATCTCTTCTTTTAAGGGACACATTAAAGAGATTTGCAAAAATGAAGAACAATGCCGATCTCCTCACTAAATTTTTGTTTTGGAAAAGTTATTTTATTTATTTAAAAAATCTCATGCTAACATGCAATGGGGCTTGTTCTTTTTATTTTTAAACAAGTTAATAAATATTTTTCGATTCCTCAGATTTAATTTCTAACACAATAGATAGAACCCTCACAATCAGAAGCTCTTTGGGGTCCTCGATAGTTTTTAAGAGTAGGAGCAAGTGTTGAGACTAGGAAGCCGAGAACCACAGGTCCAGAAGGAACAGCACCTGCGGAGGCCAGGCAGGAGAACGCGTGGCTTTTTCTGGGAACTGCAAGGCCTAGAGCTGGAGCACCCTGAGTTGTGGGGGCGTGGCCAGCGGTAAGGCTGCAGAGGCAGCCCAGGTGAGTCCAGGCAGCGCCCATGGGTCCCAGGGAAGAGGGCAGAGGGACAAGGAGCTGGAGCAGCAAGCTGGGTAAGGCACAGAGAGGAGAAGTGGGGACCTTTCCCAGGTGTGAAGTGGCCAGGCACGGGCGAGGTGGAGGAGCAGCAGCAGGAGCCAAGCTGGGGGTACAGGTGGTGACTGCCCCACCTGAGGGGTCTGGGCCTGAAGATACAGCTCCCATCCTCCCCCCAGGCTCCCGCACCCCCGCCGAGTGCTCGCTGGCAGGGGGCAGAAGAGGCGCTGTCTGATGCCAGGATGAGACGCTGCCCAGGTGACCGCACAGCACGACAACCAGCACATGGGCTTCTCTGAAATGGTACACGCCAGGTTCCCTGTGCAACCTTCAGATCTCAGGGCCGGTCTAATGACAGGGAAGTGGCCTAGGACCTGGCAGGGGGAGCGAGGGGCTGTTCTCCCCTGCTTAGCTACTTCAGAGCCTGCCTCCCAGCCACCGGCCTCCCCCTCTTCTTGCCTGAGCTCCCCTCCAGCCAGCTGTGCACGAGGGTGACGCCCCCACCCAGCAGCTCCTCGCCCCCAGGGTAACTCTGCACTGGCTCCCAGGGTCTTCCCCGGGCACCAGGACCCAACGGCCACCCTTCTCTTCCCTGCTTCCCTTCCCCACCCCTACCCCTGCAGGTGTTTCCTTCCCCTCCAAAATTAACGGCTTGAGCCGAATCTTTGTTTCAAGGACTGTTTCTGGGGAGCCCAGACTAAAACCCCGCCTCAGACTCGCCCACCCAGGCAAGCCCAGAGCCTGGGTGTTGGAAGGCCTCCTGTCTCCTCTCTGCCTTCAAGGACAGAGCCGCTCTTGGGTTTCAGCCTTTGGTTTTAGACACAACTAGGTTGGATGCTTTGCTGGCATTCAAGGAAGGTGTAATCACCAGTTTACAGAGGGAGAATCCGAGGTTCAGAGAAGGGGCACGCCCAAAGTCACCGGGATAGGATCTGTGGGATGCCAGGGCTTCCCCTCCTTGCTTCACTGCCTCCATTCCCTCGTCCTCCCACCCCAAAAAGGGGATGAGCTGGGCCTGGAGTCAGGCAGGCTTGGGTGAGCGCATGGCAGTTGAATCGGAGGTCCACTGTGTGCAGGCCAGGGGCCAGGGGGAGAGCAAGGGAAATGGCTTAAGAGCTGCAGATCTGGGATGTGCGCTTCAAACCCACCCCGCTGGGCCCCTTCTGAGGATCAGATTCCAGCCTCGAAAAATCTCCAAGGCAGATCCAAACCACCTAGGCCCTTCCAAGAATCCAAACACAGACCGTGTGCCACTGCAGGAAGGCGAATGCCCGACTGTCTCCCCAACCCCCTGGGCCCAGTGGCTCAGCCAGGCCCAGGAGAAACCTGCCAAGGGGCGGTGCCCCCACCTGCCTGACAGGCCCTGACCTGGGGCTTTCCGCAAGGCCTCCTCACCAAGCAGCCTGCCCTCCAGAGCAGGATGAAACACGTGAGGCTCAAGCCCCAGCTTCCAGTTTCCAGACTCCATGGCCTCCTGAAGCCTCCGTTCCCTCCTCTGTCCAGGGGAAAATCCTAACAGACTAACAGTGCTGTTGCGAGGACCAAGTGCGATGACCTTTTACTTTATGGACAGCAAAGCGCCAGGCATATGTTGATTAGCACCTTAATGCAGGCCACGATAAAACCTGGCCTGGCCTCTCCATCCATCTCACGGCCTTTGCCAGTCCTCCAGCCTGACCCTTGCAGGAGCCTCCTTCCTGGCCTCCCTGCCTCCTTCCCTCCCCCTCCTTTAGCCATTTTCCCCATGGTGCCAGGGACCCTCTAAGAACTTCCAAGCAGAGGTTCTTCCATGGGCTCAAGTCCAAGTTCCTCACGTGGCATGTGAGGCCCAGACACCCATCATGTACTGCTTCATGCCTCGGGGGCTTGAAGCTGTCCCTCTGCCACGGACACCCTTTCCCACATTTTTTCCACCTGGCATAAGCCCAGGCTGCCTTCAAAACCCTGCCGGCTCAGCCCTCCCCTCCTCCACACAGCCGGCCCTGCCTCCAGAGTGGCCTCTCTGCCTCTCCTCTGTGGCCCTGCCCCCACTGGGACAGAGGGCCCCTGCACTGGGATCCAGCGACGGCAGAGACAGCTCCAAGCCCTTCCTGCACGCCAGGCCCTGTTCTAAGCCCTCTCCGTGGATGACCAAAGCAAACCTCACAGTGACCCTGGGCGGTGCTTTCATCCCCGGTGGGCAGATGCGGAACGGAGGCCCATGAAGACGTTTCCGTAACCTGCACGAGGTCACGGAGAAGACGGCTGCGCTGGAATTCACACCCAGATCATCCAGCTCCAGAGTGACCTTGCTTCCCCTCCTCCTGCCTCTCGCAGCCGCTCAGGCCTGCCTCCCCCGAATGGGCTTGCTGCGAGAATTCCCACCTGTACCCCGAGACCAAACAGCACCACTAACAGGAGGGGGTCGAGTGAGCCTCTGCAGGAGAAACACAGCCTCCCTGAGGCCATTAACCACAGGGCACTGTGGCCAACATACCTGGCCTCAGTTTCCCCGTTTGTCAAATGAGTGTTGGACTGGATGCGCACCATCCAATACAGTGGCCACTGGCTAGGTGTGGCTATTTAAAGGTAAGCAGAATTTAAGAAAATTAAAAATTCAGTTCCTCCATCACACTAGCCACATTTTGAGGTCTCAATACCACCTCTGGCTAGTGGCTTCCACAGAGGACAGCAAAGATATGGGACTTTTCTCTCACTGCAGGTTCTGTTGGACAGCTCCTTTCTAGATGACGCCCAATCCCCCACCCCTAGAAGTCCTGTGGGTGAGCCGGGCACCAAGGACCACCCACCACAGCCCACCCACCACTGAGCCCTGAGACTCACAGATGATGCGGGCAGAGGGAGCCGGTTCTTCGGGGGCCTTCTTGGCAATCCTTCTGCTCGACCTGCGGACGTTGCTCTCCTGTCTGGCTACCAGGGGATGCTTCTGGGCCGGCAAGGCCTGGGGACCCGGGGAGGATGGGGCAATCAGGCTGCGCCGCACCGACCGCATGCCCTTGTGGGAGTCCGTCAGCGTCGAGAAGTTATTGGGCAGGATGGGAGCCAGCGCCCGTTCCCGCCATGGAGAGTCCGGAGAGCCAGGCGAGTCCTGCAGGCCCGGAGAGGCCCGCGCAATCCTCAGCTTGGATGCCGACCGCCCTGCCCCGACCCCACGACCCTTGGGATCCTGGGGCGTTGACAGCAGGGAGCTCAAGGTGACTGACTCCAGTCTCCCAGCCTCAGACTTCTTGGGTGTTGACTCCTCGTCTGATGTCAGGGTGCCCTGGCAGGCTGGGGCTGGGGCTGGAGCCAGGGCTGGGGACAGAGCCTGTGGTGAAGCCTGGGCAGCCCTGAGCTCAGCAAGGCGCTGCTCAGCACTCTGGCGCTCACGGACACCTATCTCCACCAAGGGGACCACCTTGTCCTGGGCAGGGCTGTTCTTGGGCTTCTTGGTCAGTGCCATGGGAGACTCCGGGGTGGGTGAGAGAGCAGCCAAGGCTGCACTGGCAGTCGCCACCGCAGCCCGGGTCACCCGCCTTGGGACAGAGCCATTCTCCCCGACCACCGTGGCCAGCTTCTCCACCTTGTCCTTGCTGCGGAGGTGCCGGGAGCTCAGCTGGCTGCTCCGGGTCTTTCTGCGGGATAACCTGGCGAAGGCAGCAGAGCAGAGGCTGAGACCACAGCCCAGCGGGGTGGAAGGGCAGTCTGAAACGGGAGCGCAGGCACACCAGTCTTCCCACAAGCCACAGCTTGGGCAGGAGGGCTTGGAGGCAAAAGCTCTGGGTTCTAGTCCAGGCTCTGCCACCTCTAGCCACGTGACTCCAGGGGTCGCTCCCCTCTGAGCCTCAGCCTCCCTATCTGGGAATTGGGGATAATACCCCAGTCCTTGAAGAACAGCTAGGAAGATTAAATTCATACAAATGAAAGCAGTGTCCCCAAGACAGCTCCCACCACTGAGGTCAAACTGTGCAAAGCACCCTGCTGGAGGCTTGACACTTGCCCTCGCTTAGTGCCCAAGACGGCCCCAGCAGTAGGTACGATTATGCCCGTTACAGATGAGGAAACTGAGATGAGGGAACTGAGGCTCAGAGAGGGGCAGAAGTAACCCAAATATATACAGCTGCTAAGGGGCAGAGCCGGGGTATATACCCAGGACTGCCTGACCCCAAGGGCCAGCCCCTTTCCCTGAGTACTCTGCAGCCCACAATCCTTCCTAGAAGGGCCTAGAACAACCAGAGCAACAAGAGGCCTTACGAACAAACCTGCCTGGCCCACCCCTCTGGTCGCTCTCACCCAGGTGGAAGGTCAGCTTCTCTCTCTTCACCCACCTCTGGGAGAATCCTTCAAATCCTTCCCATCCTTCAAGGCACAAATTAAATACCGTCTGGCCCCAACACATACATGCACAAATGTAAGCACGTGCTTGTACACGCTACAGCCACATCTGGACTCCGTGGTCCTGGGCCCTGCTGGCATCCTGCCCCTCAGTATGACTCACATAATACCACCACCACCACCACCTCCACCACCACCTCCATCGCCACCACCTCCTCCATCATTACTACCTCCACCTCCATCACCACCTCCACCTGCACCACCACCTCCTCTATCACCACCACCACCTCCA